>OZ012681.1:112238096-112553096 GCA_963942445.1 Argyra leucocephala | reverse complement strand
ATATGAATTTTCCATTCCTTCTATTTTTTAGGTCAATCATGTTTAATTTTGTAGGTCAATCATGTTGATCATAAATATCAAGTTACGCTAGAAACGTAGCCCGAATAGATTCATTATTTTTGCAAATAAATTTTAACAAACTCTATACGCTAGGCAACTGTGCATCTTTCCATGGTTTATTTGCCAAGCTTTCGGAACACAAATGACAATATTGGGAAAGAGTCTGGAAACAAATTAGCTGCCATGATATTTAAAAATTATATATAATATAATAGTATCGAGCTTAAACTGAAATTTATTATAATTATGATATTTATCATTAATACATGAAGCAGGATCAGTCACCAATCCATATGAATACACATAAATGCCATCATCGACATTGGGTTGATTAGACAATATCTTATAGTTTCGAGCATCCTAACTACAAATCGTTCCAATTGTTAGTGAATTGAGTCTGCTCAAAGTTTTTGTTAAAATAATTTTTTTTCAATTTTACAAAATGATAATTTTAAATTTTCATATTTTGACATAATTTGACTTAATTTTAAATTTTTATAATTTAATATAATTTTTACATTAAGTTTTATTCAACTATAATACAATAGATAAGACAGTAGAAATTGTGCAGTGACCATATTTGCACAATTTCTACTGTCTTACTTAGAGAGTTTGACAAAGTCTTATGTTGGCAGGTGACCAAATACAGCGATAAGGTAACCTACTTATTTGCACATTGTCGAAGTCACAATTGGCATACCTATTAATCATTATCTAAAATATAGAAAATTAAAATATTTTCATTTGCATTTTCAATCCACTTGTGTTCCTATGATTAGCATATTATTTATTTATTTGATGTGACAGTGGATGTTACAAATAAATCTACAGGTCAACTTTATATGTCATTTTCCCTTTCGAAATGTGGACCACTAACATATTATTAAAATTAATTGATTAGAGCTCATGTTTCAATTCAACGAAAAATGAAAAAGTCATAACAATGCAAATATTTTACATTTTTATTCGAAAATTTACAAATTTGAGTATAAGACAAATGCTTTGTTTAATTTTTTTAGAACAAGTATAAATAAAAAAATTTATTTTATTTACAAATATTTAAATATTAAAAAATTAAAGCAGGTTTTTAAAGGTCTTATTGAATATTGAATTCAGAGACATGTACATGTTCATATATGTATATAGGGACAATATTTTCACACAATTCAGAGACAATATATTGATGTGACAATATCTTATATACTATTTTAAATTGCAGCTTGAGTGAAGTTGGACTAACGTTGGAATTAGTAGAACAAAATTATTATCTAATTATCAATTAAATCAAATATATCTAATTTTATTGTTTTAATTTTTCAAAATTATTAGAAATTTCGATTAATAATCACCCACGTTCTGTTAGGCGTCTGTAATCATTACTGATGCTTTCAAAATGAATATGTATTGCTGTAAGGTTTTGTAAGACGGTTGATAGAAAATTTTACAATGTTGGTAGTACTGGGATGTCGATATGTAATCATGTCAATTTAAAACTGTCACGTCTACGCTTAACAGGACAGAAAAATATTATTTGATGTTTTCATACGACATGTCTAAGATAAAATGGGTGTATGACAATTTTTATACCGTATTGACATTTTCTTTATATCTTTCAAAAATCTTGTTTCATTTTGTTTTTGTTTGTTTGTTATACATTTTCTTTTATATAGTTTGTATTAAAAAATTGTTTTTCCAATTTTGTATTTCATAATTATTTTTCTGAATTATTTTTACTAAAGTAATATTTAAGTAGAGTGTCACATAATGTTTCCAAAAATATTATTTTTAATATTTTTTTTTATTATTAATTAATTAATTTATATTGTTATTTAAAGTAACACGCTCCGTTTTCTTTCTTTATTTATTTTTTTTTTCGTTTATTTTTTCTCTATATACATACTTTAGAAAATTAAAAATTATTTAAAGAACATCCTAAACCTACACATACATACAGGCTATACCATATGTTCCATATGACGCCATAAAAATTAATTTAAAATATATTTGTCTAGAGATATAAAAGAAAATTAAAAAAACATATGTATTTAAAATTTATTATTTATGATTAATAATAATAAAGGATTTCAAGGTCATTTATAAAATAAATAAAAATAACAAAAAAAAAAAAAAAATAGAATTTAATTTTGAGACAAAAAAAATATATAATATAATATAAATAATCAAAAAATGTCCCCAAATTGCACGATACATGAATCAAAAAACAGAGTAAGAGATTCAAAATTAAATTAAAAAACGAAGAAAAAAAAACAATAAACAACAAAAATAGACTTTCATAACTGCATGTCATACAATTTTGTAATAAAATTAAATAAACTTCATGTTTAAATGAAATAATTTATTGATTTTGTTATAAAAGAAAATGTTAAAAAAAAAAAAATAACAAAAATATAAAATAAAAACATAAAATTATTGAATAAATTTTCATTTTAAATTTTTGATTAACTGTTAAAAAATAGAATTGAAGTGAAACCCTAAAAGTTTCTGATATTTTTCTATTTTTTTAAAATAACTATTCGCTGTACTGCGTAATTAATTGAACATTTTTAATTCATCATTAAAATGTCTAAGTTAATTTCCGTTATTTAATCATGATATAAATGTCAATATATGTAACGGTAAATTTTCATTAATTTTTTTTTTTTTTGCTTTCGATTTCTTTTTTGATTTTTCGTTTACACCAACGGAAACACTTTATTAGAATATTATTGTCGCCAAACTATCTACATAACACTTTCAAAAAAGCTTAAAGAAATGACAAATTGAGATGAAAGTTTAACGAAAGAATAGCTAGCAAAAAAAAAACAGAAAAAAAAAACAAAAAAAAAAATTAAATCGATTTAGATAGTGATTGAAGGATTAAAATGAAAATTTTTAGAAACAAAAAAAAAAGACAAAATATAGGGAAAGCTAAAAGAATATAGAAAAATACCCTCAATATAGAAACTAGCAAAGTCACGCCAGCAAAAAATGTTGTTACATCACTCTCACACTAAATACAACATAAACAATGTATGGCTTCCAAGTGTAATTTCGAAAAAAGTATACAGAATGAAAAAAAAAAAAACAAAAATAGAAAAAAAAAAAAAAAAAAAATAGAAAAAAAAAATGCAAAAACACAAAAAAAACAAAAAATGCAAAACCAAAAAAAAAAAAAATTAAAATCCAACTGAACCCGACACAGTTTTGAGAACAAAACAAAATCGAGAATCACTAGACAATCTGGCGACTTTTTTCCTGTTTTTGTTTTTTTTTTGTTTTGTTTTTTTTATTCTCAAATACAAACTGCGTATTTTCTCAAAATATAAAGAAAACTTTTTCAAATGGAATATTACGGAAACCATTTTTTTTTTTATATATTTTACAAATGTTTGCTTTTTATAAAAAAATATTTCCAATGGTTTTTGTTTTTTTTTTAGATTTTGTTTTTGATTTTGTTGTTGTTTTTGTTTTTTTTTTTTAATAAAACGCATAAACTTTTAGGAATTTAACGCATTTACAGATTGCAATGTCTATAATGCAATATAATTCTTTAAACAAATATACACATAATATGTATATGTATAATATTTATGTAGGTATATATATATATATATATATGTGTATAATATGTATGTATATGTATCTGGATAGAGTAGTATACAGAGTGGATCATAAGATAGATAGGATGTGTTGAAGAATAATTTTAAAAAATTTTAATCATGAAATAATGTACAAGGGTTAAGTGGGGTAATGTAGTCAAGTTTAAATAACGGTTGTGATGTAAAATCCCATGTAACATTTTATTGTTATAAAAACAAAATTAGTGTTATAAGACTCCTATATGACTTCCGATAAACACTAAAAGTGTTATAATGATATTTTTATGGGAATAATGTGATTAATATTGCTATAAGAATGTTTGTATAGCAATTGCGGGATTTATTATAATGGGATTTTCAGCAAGTTCTACAGCAATGATGCTATAAGTCTAAAAGTCCTATAACAAGAGTTAAAGTGTTGTTATAAGAATAGAATTGCTAGAATAGCGGTAGTAGTGTTATTATTTTATTGGATTCCTATAATGTTACTAATAAACTTACTGTTGTTTTTGTATAATAAAAACGTATACACTAATATATAATATGTATACTAATTATATACAATATTACAGCAATTGCTCCAGTGCCGGTATATTTATAACATTTCGCAACAATTGCGGAGCACACAAATTAACACTAATACTTCTATTAGAGTGTTTATAATAGTGTTATAAGAGTACGCAATAGCCTTATACCAATCAAATTGTTACGTGGGATTTGAAATTCTACGAATTGTAATTGAATTTTTCAAAAATTTTTGTCTACCGATCAGAGATATTTTAAATATGAGGCTTAGAATGGAAATAAGGTAAAAAACAAAAAACGAGATTCTGAAAAAATTTAATTAAAAAAAAAACAAAATTTTGAAAAGCACGATTTTGATGAACCAAAGTTTTAGATGTTGTATTCGACCTGTACATATTTGAATTTATCCAATTAATTGATCATCAATACTGATGTCAGCTGCACAGTAAATATTTTAATTGTTATTATACTGAATAACACCCAGAAAGATTGTCAAGTATAATTTTTCGAACTCTGCTAATACAAACATTCATGATTTGATATCCGGATTGAAAGTAAATATAAAAAAAAAATTGGAAAAATTAAAAATATTGAAGCACAGATTATTAAATAGTTTCTGACAGACATGCATCCAGGATATCCATTTTAGTATTGAACTTTGACATCTTCGACTTGAAGTGTTCATTTAGTTGTTTTCAGGCTCTCTTGTTTTTCGGAATATAGGCCTATATTTTTATTTTGTTTTGTTATTTTGACAAAAGGTACTGAATCTGGCCGAAAACCTCATAAAGCACTTTGCTTTCATCGGAAATCGAGCCGGAGGTTCTTCAAGTGCTTGCTATCAAGCAAGCTGCGTGTTTGACTTTGAATAATTTACTAATATGAAATGAAAATAATTTTTATCAAAATCTGACAGTGTAAACGTCAACACTACAGTTTTTGAATTAAGCTTGAATAAACAAATATGAAATGGTAGTTATTTATGACAAAGGGTATATTGAATCAGACAGAAAGGTCCATAAAGCATTTTGCATTAATCGGAAATCGAACCAGACAGTTGAAGGGTAGATGTTCCAGAATAATTTGCTAATATGAAATGAAAATTAATTTTATCAAAAACTGACAGTTTAAACGTCAACACTACAGTTTTGAATTAAGCTTGAATAAACAAATATGAAATGGTAGTTATTTATGACAAAGGGTATATTGAATCAGACCAAAAATTCCATAAAGCATTTTGCATTAATCGGGAATCAAACCAGAGTTGAATGGCAGATGTCCTTGCTACTGTGTCACTTAATGTTCGACTTAAAATAATATGAAAATACGAATCGGAAGTTATTCCCATAAAAATCTGACAGTTGATATGAAATTATAGTTATATTTTACAATAACAATGTTGAAATTCCAACGAAAGAAGTCTGTTGAAGCTAATTTCATTTAAAAACTATTCATTTGACATATAAAAAAAATTTATACAAATATTTATTTTACAAAGGAGAGACAAAGGAATTATAAGAAGATATTATTAACCAACTGATGGATCTTATCTCCAATTGTGTACATTCAATTTTAAATTCTATATAGGCAATCGCTTACAATCTACTGCAGTTCATAAATCAAATAAATTATTCTTAACATGTCATCTAGGAAAATCACCTGGAAGTAATAGACTTTATTCAATAACAAAACAATAGAAATTATGCTAATTTCCATGTAAACTATCGTCAAAACCTACACAATAGATTTTATTAGGTCACAAATCACAATACTGAATTAAGTTTACAGGTATACCTAAACCCTCTAGTATAACAAAAAAAAAATGTATGTACAATTACTTATAGCCCACCCTGTGTACAATAACGTATTAAATAACGTATATAAAGCTCAATTGACTTAAAGACATATTACACTCTAATTAGTCTCTTATATAATATAAAGGGCATGTAAAAGAATTATAAATTAAAACAAAAGATGACTTTGAATGGGACTTAAAACAAAAGAAATTGTATAAAACGAATTGTATTTTTACATTCGCTGTTTGAATACAAGAAATTTTTTTTTTTTTTATTATTATTTTTGTTTTTATGCTTTTTGAAATATTCTGTTTTTTACTATATTTTTTTTTTTTTTTACTTTATAATTGAACATAAGTGCACAACATTTAGTTATTATGATTCTTTTGAATTAAATCTTAGGTTTTTAAAAATTATAAAAATAAAATTCTTTCTTAAAATTAAAAAAAAAAATAAAAAAAAAAAAAACAATATAAAAACATAAAACTGAAGATTATTTAAATTTAATTAAATTGTAAATCATAGATATGTATATAGTATAGTATAGAATCAAGGATTTAGATGAAACAAAAAAAAAAAAAAATTTCAAAACAAATAAAAAAAATAATAAAAGCAGTTCTACTTTTTAAAATATTGAAAACAAGGAAATTAAATAGGTTCAGGTGGAATTAATTAAATTATATAAAAATAATTAGAAATTCTTTGAAGAAACAACATCAAGCCCCATCTGTACCTATATACAATTTAAGCAATGTTAGTTGTTGAAATTCTATTGAAATTACTACAAATATTGACCTAGATAGATTGTAATAATCGACTATAAGTGTGGGTACTCTGGGATTTGAAAAGTGCGCTCTGGGATGATCATCGCAATTTTCCAAGTCTTTTTTCCAAGTTAGATGGAAATAATTATACGATTTACTTCAGAATATCAATCGATCAATCAATTAACCCCTATTTCATGCCATATGACTTGAGACGAAATTGTTCACAATACTGATTTAAATATAAAACTAGGGTTTAATTTAATTTAATTTTATTTAATTTAATTTAATTTAATTATTTCAACTGCACATAAATGTACAACAAAAATTTGTATCGCACATAAATGTACAGCCTACCTTTTCCGGGTAGGATGTGAGCCATAAGTAAATATAAGATTTGTAACAATAAGAATAGAAGGAATAACTGATTAATAAAATTAATAAAGAGAAGATCAATGATGGTTTAAAAACCGAAATTGACATTAATGATAATTATTAAAACACACCCAAAAGTTATAAATTGAATATTTAAAAATATTTCACCTACATCCTACATACAGGAAAATTTTTTAATAGAATAATTCACACTATACACATTTTTAATTATTTTTATTTGACTTCCTTACTGAAAATTCTAATCGAAAATATAATTCATTTATTTATTGCGGTATCTCTAAAAGAGCTATTGGACCATATAGGTGTATTTATAGAGTAAATTATATATAATAATAAAATAGAAATTGTGTTAGTCGACAAATATAGTTAGAATTAAAGTACAGTTAATATAATGCAAATATATAGAAATTATAAATTTGTGTAACTGTGTATATAATGATCGTAACTACTAATGTTAAATTTCTAAGAAACAATAATTTTACAAAAATAGCATTTACAGCTCATACATTCTAATTACCAGTTACATCTAGATGGACTTTTATTTCTGTAAAGGATGAAGGACTTAAAAAAGTGTTCTGAATTTACTTGAATACGTTTTTTTTTTTATATAAATAATTATTAGGTGTGGTTTTGAATTATAATTTTCGTATCAGAGGCGACTCGACTAAGAGTACATTATGTTCATGAACACCCATAAAAAAAATTTAACTTGTTTTTCATCTTATTAAAATTTCATTTTCGTTTAAATAAATTCTAGAAAAGTAAATTTTTTGTATCTTTAGATATTTTTGTAGTTATATATTAGGTTTTTTATGTAACATTCTGAATATGTTTAATATTTTTATAGTTCTAAATTATTTTTTACTATACTAATAAATCTAGTAATCAATCAATCTAGTAGAATATTGGAATAATAAGTGGTTAAAGCATATTTAATATCATTAGTATGTATAGAAAAGTATCTTCAAGTAAAAAAAAAATATTTTTTCTACTTTAGATAATTTTATTAAATTATTATTATTATTATTATTAAAATAATTAATTTATTTCAAATAGCATTTACATAATGTAATACAATTACTAATCAATTAATTAAACAAATAATTAGATTCTAACAAATTATGGAAAATATACATATATTAATATATTATTAATAATTCAAACGATTTATTTATTTACATTTAACTAAAATTTTTAATTTTATTAAATAGAAAAATTAAGTACATATATCCAAAGTATTAGAAATAAGTTGAAATCAATCAGTTGCTACAAAATAAGCAAGAATTAAGAGACTTGGTATACAGTTTCATAATGATATTTATTTTGTATTAATATTGTATTTTAGTATTGTATTAATATTGTATTAATATTTTATTAATATTATATTAATAGTGTATTAATATTGTATTACTTTTGTATTAATATTGTAATAATATTGTATTAATCTTGTATTAATATTGTATTAATTTTGTATTAATATTGTATTAATTTTGTATTAATTTTGTATTATTATTGTATTAATATTGTATTAATATTGTATTAATATTGTATTAATATTGTATTAATATTGTATTAATTTTGTATCAATATTGTATTAATTTTGTATTATTATTGTATTAATATTGTATTAATATTGTATTAATTTTGTATTAATATTGTATTAATTTTGTGTTAATATACTATTAATATTGTATTAATATTCTATTAATATTGTATTAATTTTGTATCAATATTGTATTAATATTGTATTAATATTGTATTAATATTGTATTCATGTTGTATTAATATTGTATTAATTTTGAATTAAAGAGACCTGGTATACAGTTTCATAATGATATTTATAAAAAAATTTAAAACGTAATTATATTAAAATTTTAAACAAATGCAGGTGTACTAAAAATTAAAAGAAAAAAGTTAACAAAAAAATCAGAAGTCTGAAAGAAATTAAACATATTGTCGAATTAACTATACGATATAAAAGTAACATCAAAAATTAGAATAAATTACCCCTATAATAAGGAATAAAGTTGGTTAGTAAATAATACAAATTGTCAAATTACAATAACAAATTTTTAAGATTTTTAGAAGAGAATGAAAAATGTTAAAAATGTTGGCAGCTAAAAAAGTATAGAAATGTTGAAAATATTGTTGTTGTACCATACTGAAGTTTTGAGTTAAAAATAGCATAGTAAACCGTTCTCAAAACTTTAGTTGAATAATACAGACTTAGATGGTACATATTATATCTTGTAATTTTAGTACAATAATTCTTCAAATTATGTGAATGATTAGACCAGTTTAATCTATTGTCAAGAACAAATACCCAAATATTTAAACGATTCAATAAGTTCAAGCTCAAATTTTGTTTGTTACAAGCCAATGAGTCATTATAAGAACAAATACTACTAAGTTAAGAGAAAATTTACAGCAACTGACTGACAGAATAATTTGCATTCATGTGGAATATTACCATTTAGGTAATAACAATTTCTTATATTTTAATCAAATTTTTTTAATATAAAACAAAACAAAAAAAAAATATAAAATGTGAAAAAAAAAACAAAAAAAAAAATAAATAAATAACAAAAAACTAAAATTAATAATTATATAATGATAATGATATAAACCATCATCTGTTGGTTTTGCAGCTTGCTCATACCTTTCCTTCATTCTGATCTATCTCGTACAACTGTGCTCCACCTGTTAACTACAATCTTTCTATAGTTGTCATCGGCTTTGTCCGGCTATCTTGATCTTGGCCCATCTCCTTCTTGCTTTGTGTTTTACAGTACTGCTTATAATATCTTTTTTGATCATTCATCTGCCCATCTCAGTTATTATAATGAATTACACCCAGATCAAGTAATTAGTCGATCTCTGCCAATACAAAAGGTCCGCCTAAGTTAATTTTACACAATTGTGTCTTTAAATTAGTGCTTATAATTTGATCTAATTAGGTATTCACCATAGTAATTATCATTCTCGAGGCTTAATAGGCCAGATTTTATAATGATATACATTCTTAATTTGATATTCACCATTGTAATTTATTTTGGGAGCAAATATTTCTCTCACTATTGTTCTTTTGAACGCCTTTAATTTATTTTCATCACTAATTATCATTGTCTGGGCTTTGCAGTTATACACAAGTTGTATTATAATATACACTCTTAATTTTATTGTTCTGTTTAATATCTTAGATTTGAAAAGGCCTTTTTATTATATGCGTAGAAACATTTTTCTGCTGCTTGAATTCTATTATAGGTCTTTTCTCTGACATTAATTTTTGATCTGCATAATACCAAAAAAAAAAAATAGTTTTTTTTTTTGCTGCTTTCATAATATACATTTTATTTTTTAATCCGATTTTAAAAGCCATTCTTTGTAGGTGTTATAGGTTTAGACTTGCATGTGGTAAAAAAAAAATTAAATGTAAACAACACAATATGGTGAAAAAAGTTAGACAATTAAGATATCCTTTGAAGACTTAATTTAATTAAGTTTAAAATAAGGTATTGTATTTGTATATATATATATATACATATATATATATTATGTATATATTAATATTTACATCATGCTATATAATATAACGTAATAATTTACATAGTTTATTAAATGAACGGAAGTAGATGGTGCGTAACTAATAATTCGCACTTTTCTTATCTCTCTCTTTCTTTCTTTTTCTTATATACAATTTTTTAATATATAGATATAGAAAAAACGCTGAATAGAATTTTTTTATTTTAAAATTTAATTTTACCTTCAATAAGAATTAAGATTGTAGACGGCTCAATATAATATTACGCATTTTCATGATTATAATATATACATATATAATAATGTGTATATATATATAATTCAAATTGCGAAATTCAATGAAATTTTAAGTACTAAAGAATATTAAAATCAAACATTGTATGTGAAATTAAATTGTTGTAAACAAGAAAAATATTTCAATAGTACAAGCTTTAGCTTTTAGAACAATTATTTTCGGTCATTCCACATTCAAAATTTATACAGGTTTTTATATAGTGACATATATGATTCTATCTAGATGATTCTCTGTAGAATATGTATTGTTGCTATTTAAATATTTTATTTGATATGTTGTTTTGCTTGTACAATTATTAACACTTTACAAATATACAAATTAACTGAACTCACTGATACTATTAATATTGTATTAATTTTGTATTAATATTGAATTAATATTGTATTAATATTGTATTAATTTTGTATTAATATTCTATTAATATTTAATTAATATTGTATGCATATTGTATTAATATTGTATTAATTTTGTATTAATATTGTATTCATTTTTTATTAATATTGTATTAATATTGTATTAATATTTTATTAATTTTGTATTATTATTGTATTAATTTTGTATTAATTTTGTATTCATGTTGTATTAATATTGTGTTAATTTTGTATTAATATTGTATTAATATTTTATTAATATTGTATTAATATTGTATTAATATTGTATTCATATTGTATTAATATTGTATTAATTTTGTATTAATATTGTATTAATTTTGTATTAGTATTGTAATAATATTGTATTAATATTGTATTAATTTTGTATTAATTTTGTATTAATATTCTATTAATATTGTATTAATTTTGTATCAATGTTGTATTAATATTCTATTGATATTGTATTAATTTTGTATTAATATTGTATTAATATTCTATTAATATTGTATTAATAATGTATTAATATTGTATTAATTTTGTATTAATATTCTATTAATATTTAATTAATATTGTATTCATATTGTATTAATATTGTATTAATTTTGTATTAATATTGTATTCATTTTTTATTAATATTGTATTAATATTGTATTAATATTTTATTAATTTTGTATTATTATTGTATTAATTTTGTATTAATTTTGTATTCATGTTGTATTAATATTGTATTAATTTTGTATTAATATTGTATTAATATTTTATTAATATTGTATTAATATTGTATTAATATTTTATTCATATTGTATTAATATTGTATTAATTTTGTATTAATATTGTATTAATTTTGTATTAGTATTGTAATAATATTGTATTAATATTGTATTAATTTTGTATTAATTTTGTATTAATATTCTATTAATATTGTATTAATTTTGTATCAATGTTGTATTAATATTCTATTGATATTGTATTAATTTTGTATTAATATTGTATTAATATTCTATTAATATTGTATTAATAATGTATTAATATTGTATTAATTTTGTATTAATATTATATTAATATTGTATTAATATTGTATTAATATTGTATTAATATTGTTTTAATACTGTATTAATGCTGTATTTTAATATTGTTTTAATATTCTATTAATAATATATTAATTTTAAGTGAGTTCAGTTAATAGTACATTTGTATATTCACAATCAACTGAATTTATCATTTTCAACTTATTAACACATAATAACAACTTCTTTGCTTATTTAGGTATTGGCATAACTAACAGAGTGATTTTTAAATTCTTCAATTAAACCACCGAGAATATTACATACAAATTGTGGTATACAGGTTTTGCAGATCTGCAAGGCTGAAGCAATGTTGTCATAAATTGATTTCAACAACTACTTTTATCTCATTAATTTATTAGATACTAATAATTTAAAACTACTTCAATAATCAATATATTCCGTTATCTTTTAACTCCCATCTAATTTAAATTCGCTATAGCTTGTAAAGCTTGTAAGCTGATAGCTTGTAAAGCTAATAAAATGCTGAAATATGATTTTCAGATTTCCAGACTTTCCATCTTCAGATTTTAATTTGGTATCAATAAGAGTCATACCAATATAGCTTGTACTGTTTGATAATTGCTAAAATATAATTTTTGATTAGATAAGCTATGTTTACAGTCTTTCCACCATCTTTACTTTTTAATTAAATATCAAAAAGGGTCATACCAATATAGCTTGTATGTTGTCAATTACTAAAATATAATAATTTTTGATTAGAGTTGCCAGGTGTTCACACCTACGAACTATATCTATAAAATACAGAAAGCGCTCGTACTATACGATGATGTTCGGTATTGATGTATTCAAGAATAGAAAATCATTTATGTGCTCAATCATCACAATCGCCACTTATCATTTGGATAAAATATTGAACCTAGCTATTTCATTAAAATACTAGGCTAAGAAATCTGAATTAATTTGTTATATAATTTTGTAAATTTAGTATGTAAGTTAGCTTAAGTTGTTAATGAAATAAAGAATTATTATTATTATACAAAATGCTTTTTGCGATTTACTGCAAGATGTATAGTTTACTGAAGTTGTGAAAGTCAGCAAACGATACACAAAATTAGTTAGGAGAACGATTGAATATGATTTAACTATTATATTACAATTTTATTATATATTAATAACAATGCGGACTTAACAAATTAGCTTTAAACTCTTTAACGACAAAAATTATTATTTTTAAATCACCTAGAAGAAACATAGAAATTAAATATCAGAAACGATAACACTTTTTTACACGGAATCAATGAAATTAGGTTTTTATGAGTTATTTTAGATAACAGATTAAGTTTTAATTAAATATAACAATAAAATACGAACTCTTGGCCATTCTCATCTCTCATATATAGTACAAGTATATGGCGCTTGCAAAAAATAGTGCCGCAAAAGTTTTCCAAAACAAATAATTTAAGAATGTTTTGAACTTGGCATATATATATATATATTTATTTATTTATGTATTCAATTCTTAATGTTAGTATACATAAGACGATTAGTCTTTATAAGTGTATACAAATAAAAATTATTAAAAGAAAAGCTATAGCATATAGTTATATAGTACATATAGATTTTATTCAGAAAATAATTTTATTCTACCAATAAGGGGTATATGTCAGTTTTAACAAGTGTTTAAAGTCTTTAATATCATAAATAATATAGGACCATCAGCTAACATCACCACAATTCAAAGACCTGATGGTCATAGACTTAACACAAAAAAAATGGATACGATATTAAAATTGAAGCAAGCCGGTCAATACAAACAGGTCAAAGAATTTCAGTTTCGCGATTAAGTCTGTATAATCCTTTACTCATGATGTTAAAGAGCCTACATAATATAAATTTACAAAGAACAACAAAGAACTATTAACAAAGAACTATTTTTCAATTGATTAATGTCTACCCCTAAAATAGCTACATATATATTTTTATATTTTGTTATTAAACAAATATCTAATGCTAGTATAGTAAATATATTATTGTTATAATATTATATAGATTTTAATAGTATATGTAATAACAAAAAAACAAACCTACCCCAAGTAATTACACGCCAACTGCATCCAAAAAAAAAAAACTAATTCATTTTCAAGTGTAAAATTTTTATAATAGAAAACTTTTGCACAAAAAAAAAGCAAGTTTTGATGTCATTGAAAATAACCAAATATTTAAAACTAACTTAAGTTTTATATAAACAATTTAATGGTAAGTGTGATCTGAGCTACTTTAACAACAATAAAACCTAAAAATTTAACACCTACAAAATTAACTTTTACTTCAATACAAAACAAAACAAAGTAAAAGTAAACAATTTTCTTATACAAATTCCATCATTGCAAAATACCTACCTTAAACCACTTACTTTAATAATTGAATTTTTTTTTTTTTTAAAGTGTTCTTGAGGTCCTTTAATCTTAAAAATCATTAAATACATACCCCTACCCTCTTCCCATCCTTCCATTTAAGTTCAATCTATTATGTAACTTAGTTTTTAGTTTCAAAATTTTCATTTCCACTTAAATTTTTTTTTTTTTTTTTTTTTTTTTTTTTTTTTTTTTTTTTTTTTTTTTTTAATTTCAACTTAAAAGAGAAAATAAATTTTTTGCAAATTTGCAAATTTTTTCATTAAAAATTTAAATGAAAACAAAAAAAAAACACAAAAACCAGAAATAAGCCATAGCCATCGTTTAATATATTTTTATAATTTTAATCCTCTGCAAAAGATATTATGAAAAATAGTCCTTATGCACAAAATAGAAAAAAAGAAAAAAAAAAAAAACGAAAAAACAAAAGTTAGCAACTATATTTCTACTTTCCTGCCAAACCTATTAAAATAACAAAAAAATAAAAATGCTAGAAAACTTTCTCGACTTAACGGTATATGTATACGTATATAGTAAAATCAAAAACAAACTACAAAAAAAAAAAAAAAATTTGCAATATTTTTTATTGCTAGGCAATTTGAGCCAAATTTCTTTTTTTCGTCTTCTTCTTCTATACTATTTTTTTTTTTTTTGTCCAACTCAAGTGACGCCATTTTTTTTGTTATTGCTTTTTGTTTTTATTTTTTGTTTAATAAAATATGTCTATATTTTATACTGGTGATTTTTAATGGCATACATTTCCTTCTTATTTTTTTTTTTTGCTATTTCTCAGAAACATGACTAGATCTCACTTAGTTGGTGGTAAAATTAGGAATCAGAGAAGATGAGATTTAGTAAATATAATAATAAGAACAGGGTTGGTCTTCAAATATGTGGGAAATGAGATGACAATCTATTTTGGATGACGAAGTGAAGTAGGCGCCGAAACTGTTAATATATATATATATATATACAATATACACATATATATATATATATATGATATTTTAAAATACATTTTTATATTAAATTGGTAGTGTAAGTATGGTTGTAGAGTAATTAAAGGAAAAACATGTTTTTTTTTTTGTAATGTCATCATCAATCATTGAAGAATAGATGTATTTTTTGTTTTGATTGTCTCGTACCAAAATCAATTCGTATTTCTGAAACGCACTAGCACAATATTTTGCAAATTCAGTTATATTTTATTATTTATGACTAAATATTATTCGGTGGTTTGTGGATGTGTACTTGTGGATATACTTGTACGTTAATCATTACCATAATATACATTTTATAAATTTTTAATATTAATATATTATAGGTATATATATAGAGTATGATGTAGACTCTAGATGAAATATTTTTAATAATGTGAATTAAAAAAATCTAGGTATGTGTTATACAAAATTTAATTAATATTTTGAACAATTTCGGTTATTACACAGAGCAGTTGTTTGATTTCTATTCTAATGAGCATGATTTTTCACACCTACGAACATCTGTAAAACAGAAAAATCAATCCTACTGATACGACAATGTCCGATATTAATGTAGATTTATTCTTCCACCAATTTTGGGTATAGCTTCCTATTGATATCAATTTATTCAACAAAGAAGGCTAACTGCTGATTTTTATCAACAACTAACTTTTCAACAAGTTTTTAATATTAATATTGGGGTTAGATTATGGTGTAGAGTACTATGCATAGTAAACTATGGATTAAATATTTTTAATAATGTAAATAAAAAAATTTAAGTATATACTTCACAAAATTTAATTTCACTCTCTACTAATCAATTTCAGTTACTACATCATCATCAGAACACATTTTTTTTGTCTCTCTTACTGAGTTTGGTATTCGGTTTTCCAAGGTTCATTCCATTCATCAGTCTTCTGCTGATGGGTGTAATAACAGCAATCGATCAAGATATTAATTTAGATTAGATATACCTAGATTTTTAATAATAATAATAAATTAATATGCTAATAATGTCTTTAAGAACAAGAACAGGTATTTCTATCGAAAACTTTACAACAAAACTTCAAAATGCAGTGAACAAAATCAGATTATGGGCACAACGATATTGTGAATGAATGTGTGAATGGATGTACGATATTCAGTGTAAATATTTCAAAACAAAATGGTCTTTGATATAGTTAATGCACCATGGTACGGACGTAACAAAGATATACCCGACGTTCCAACTTCCATATTGAAACAGTCACGACTGAAATTAACCAAAATCCTATAAAATACTTTTATTTAAATCATCAGTACCTGCAAACTCATGTTAAGTTGAAAATGGTAACAGTTGTTGAAATCAAACATTCCACCTCGATGAATTAAAGCTGAAAGCAGTGACACAAACCCAAAAATTTAAATGTTAAACTTTTTTCAAAATATTACCAATTAAAAAATAAAAAGCACTAATTTTTATGCCCATCTTTCAAATAAGTCATTTATAGAAAACATATCCAAGTTCTAAACCTGTATTAGAAAATTTCATATTTAATACAAGAACCAAATGGCAAAACATTATAAAATAAATAAGATATGAAGTTTTTTCAAATTAAGAAACAAAAAAATATAATAAAAAGCACTCATTTTTGTACCCATTTTCCAAATAAATCATTTATAGAAAACATATCCAAGTTCTAAACCTGTATTAGAATATTACATATTTAATACAAGAACCAAATGGCAAAACATTATCAAATCAATAAAATATGAAGTTTTTTCAAATTAAAAGAATTTTTAAAGTCATTTTAAGTCATCAAAACAATTAGTCCTACTAAATCCAAAAAATAAAATATCTATTAAAATATTTAAAATTTCTCTGGTTTGTGTCTTTGCATTAGCCACCTCGAAATATTTCTAATTGAACATTGCAAACAAATTTTCAAGCTCAAATAAATTTTTATTTTATAAAGCAAAATATTTAAAAGCAGAAAAAGAATATTTTTATTGTTGCCATGGTGATAAATTTTCTTTTACCACCTTTAAAAATTCACTAAATTTGCTAAAAATACTTTTCTTAGGAAAACACCAGGAGCAAGATATTATTAGATCAGATATCAAAGGCTATATCAATAGAAAGCCTACAGGGAATAGATTTTTCTCTAATATATAAAAAAAAGTCAATTTTCTGTATCATAAAATTGTACTCGGTTCACATAATGTCATTATTTTGGACTTTAAAACTCTACCGAACTTTTACAGTAGACTTTTAACCTTCAACAACAAAGATGGAAAGTAATAAAGGAAAATAATTAGAAATGTTTGTTAAAAACTTATTTTTTTTGCAAATTTTACAAAATTAAATTAAAAAACGTTCATGTTAAAAATTAATAAAAAATCTTTTAGAAAACAAATTCGTCATTGAAAAAATGAAACTGCATATAAGACTCATTATTACAAGTTTTACAGATTTAAAATTATTATTTAAAAATGCATATAAAAGTATATGCCAATCGACTCAAAATAGATATGATTATCGGCCATTCATATGTTCTTTTCTTGCAATTGCAACATTTTCATAGTCAAGCCTTTTCGTTTCAGCAGACTTTCATAATTACGTGACATCGTTTTTGTTGACTTTTGACAGTCTATTTAATTTCAATTTTGTAGACTTTTATTGTTGACCCCCCAATTTCTTCAATTGGTACTGAAATTATAAAACTACCGTATTCTTTATCTGCAGCTCCACATGGTGGTATGCAAAATTTTAAACCAGAATGGATAGTTGTACATCCGTGACTACACGTAGGTAAAACAAGGATATTATATACAATATAATACTTTTGATATAGAAATCAGCACATTATATTAAAATTTTAAGAATTGCTTTGATACATTCCAGACCTAATATTTCTGTAGTTATTTTCTGACAATTCTGTTGAGTGAAAAACTTTCAACGATTTGAGTTGATCCGGATCAGTTAATATACCTAAAATTAATTTCAATTCAACAAAATTTTGTAAAAAATTAAAAAAATGCCTTTGATCCGCTCCTGAATTAAAACTTATATATATATATTAGAAAGTAATAAAAAAAGAAAAAAAAAGTAATAAAAACAAGCAAATTCTATACTCAAGTGTAAAATAGAAAAAAAATATCATCAACATTATCATCACCAACATCCACAATGTCATAAACACTCAGCAAGAGAATATAATTTCAACTAGTGGTAATAAAAGAACAGCTCAGTACCAGCTATACAAATGTATAGAATAGTGTGATAGATAATAAATGTTAAAAAACATAAACATATTTTTATTTTTCTTGAAAAATAAAAACCTATCCTTATTTAAAAGTTGTCCTTATTATCCTGTTATTTTTTTTCTTTTACTTTTAACTTCTTTTTTTTTTTTTGCTTGCCTACTATACAACTTCTAAGCAAGCAAACAAATAAGATTTAATTTTATAAAAATTATAACATTCTATTCTATTACATAATAATATTGTTCCTTGACCTCCAATACAGGATGTTACCGCACTATATAGTAAAGGAGGATCTCATTTTATAATATCCTTTATAAACAACAACAACAACTAACGATAATAAAAATAAGAAAAAAAAAATAAAAAAAAGTAATAATAAAAAGATAACGAAAACAAAAATAATAATAAAAAAAAAAATTACAAAATGGACGTTTGACTTAAAATCTGTTTTTCAGGTTTTTTGTTTTTTTTTGTTTTGTTTTTTTCTATTTCATGTTGTTTTTGTTGTGTGAAATATGCACAACACCGTCAAAAGGATAATATTTCCTGGTTATGTTGTGCCATTCATATAAATTGTTTGCAATTCTTTTCCGTTATAATAATGATTTTTATATATATATTTTATTATATATATATATATATATATTGTTGTTTTTATTGTACTTTTTTATTATTGTTCTGTTTTTGAGTGTAGTAGCTAGCTTCGTTATTATTATGTTGAATGGTGACAATAGAAAAAAAAAATAATAATAATAAAAAAAAAATAAAGTGTCCTGAAGGCGCAATGAATATCATTTATTTTCTACCCGGCTTCTATTTTTCTCACGATTTGTCTTTTATTCATTTTTTGATTTTTCTATTGTTGTTTTGTTTTTTTCTGTTAGTCCATTTTATTATTATTTTTTTTAGATGCTCCTGTTATCTATATGCCCTTTATAATATGTATGGACGACTTTTTAGGTCCTTTCTATTTGATGTTGGTTTTTGTTTTTTTTTTTATTATTTTTATTGTGTTGTATATGCACCTCTAGGGTACATTTTGGCACATAAGAAGAATAAAAGAAAAGAAAAATAAACAACAAAAGATAGATATGAAGCATGAGTATCTAGTAGATATTATATTATATATGAATATTCATGAATACAAAATAAATAAATAAAATAAAAAAAAATAAAAAAAAAATGAAAATTTAACATTGACAAAAAAAGTAAGAAAAAAATAAAAAATAGAAGAATAACAACAATGTAACACAGTGTAAGCTTAAAATGTGTTTAACTTAAAAAAAGGATATGTGTATAGAAAAAAAAAACAAAATAGAATAAAATGTATATTTTTGGAATGGTGCAATTGTTAAGCTCATCAGCCGTTATAATAACGGTATTATTATTTAATATGAATTATAAATATTTAAACGTGGTAAATACACTATATAGAAGCTCAGCAGGACGACATCTCATTATCGTATATGCATATATATATATATATATATATCTACAGATTTATTTCTAGAGATAATTTTTTTTGTTTATTTCTGTTTTTTTTTTTTTTTGTTTTCATTATTATCATTATTTTAGAATGAATTAAGTGGATTTTGTTTAAAAAAAATTTTTTTTTTGTTTATTAACAGTAAATAATATAAATATGAATTGTTCAAGTTCATTATAGGAACTTGGTTTTTATGTTTTTTTTTTTTTTTAAATAGATACTGTGTTGTTTTATCTTTAATTACGACGGAAGGATATATATAAAGATATTTACAAAGTCATATATGATTCATATGTATAGTTAGTCATGCTTAGCATATATATATATATATATATACATAATATGTCTGCTGTGCAATTAATGCGTTTCTTTGAAAATGTAAAAATGTCAAACTAATTGCACAATTATTAAAAACATGCGTAATTTTGTTACTTTTTTTTATTTTTTATTTTTATTTTTTTCTCATTACATTTACATTTTTGATTTAGAACAGGATTTAGGAAATATCATATTATATAGAAACATTAACATCTAAAAAAATCTGTTAATATACTACTACTAGTTAGGTCCATTAAATGTCTGATGTTAACATTATTTTGCTTGACAAAGAGTTTACATAAAAATTAAATGTGTAGGTCTGGAGAAATTCGAATGTTCTTTGTATTAATATGGCAAAATATAGCTATATATATTACAATACATGTCAATTTCTTATTCAATAATAAAAATTAAGCTGTACTTGTTTGTTTTTTTTTTTTGTTTCTAGTAAAACTTTAAAATAATTAAAAATTAATTTTCTGTATGTACATGTTTAAATTGCTATACATATTATTTCTTCAAATTTTTGTACAAAAATTTTTTAATTTATAAATTAATAAAATTTTTGTGATAAATTGTGAAAATTCGAAGTGATTATTGAAATACATATATATATAGCAATAGATCCAGGGGTATATATATATATATAGCAAAAAACGTATATAACTAGTATTATAAAAATAGTATAACTAGAAATGTTCAATACGTTCAATAAAATTGAATTGAGTCTTACAACACAGTATAGTTTTAAATATTTCCAAATATAAATATAATGAAAATTAAAATTAATTATATACAGTTTTATTTATTTTATGTTTCTTAATTTCATTATACAATTTTTCTTATTTCTAATTTACATAATTAACTTACATCTATGACTTATAATAATTAAAAAACTGACCTCAACTTTTCTATTTAAATACAATTTTTGGCTATTTTTGAAACAAATTAAATATAAAAAAAAATATACAAAATAGGTATTATTAACTAAAAATAATATTTACAATATATTAATTAATTAAATATAATATAAAATATTATAAATAGTTCTTTAATTATGACAGTTGTCTGCTTGCATGTATACAAAAATAAAATCTCATTCTATTTAAGTTTAATTATTCAATGGAAATAAGGACATGACCATCAACTGCAGAAAATCAGATGATGACTCAAGTATAAAAGTTACAAAAAAAAAAAAAATAAAAAAAATAAAAAACAAAATAAAAATGTAAATAAGAACACACTGCGACACTGTCTTTCAACAATAAGTGCACTATAGACTATTATATAAATACTATATATATAATATATATATATATATATATAATTTATAATAATAAAAAATTATAATTTTTATTATAATTTAAACAGATGGAAATTCATCTTCATAATATATGTAAATAAGCATATATATATATATACATTTTGGAAGGACATTTTATTTTTATTTTCTTATAAATTTTGTTTTTTTTTGCTTTTTTTGTTATTGTAAAACGGACATTTTTGGTTGATTAATTTGATATGTAGAAAAAAAATGGAAAACATATTTATTTAAAGGAACATGACCGTAATTTAAAAATACACACTTATTATTTACACACACACGCATATATATATATATTTTTAATTTAATGAATAATTAATTTATTCAGTTCAATTTGAGGAAATTCATGGAAAATTTTTACTAAAAACAATTTTATTTATTTTTTTAAATTGCAGACGTTAGCACTGTAGCATAGTGTACTTTGATTATCTTAATACATGCATATATAAATAACATAAATATCAGTTTCTGAATAGTATATAAATAAAATAATATATATATATATTTGTACTGTCAGAATCTGATACAAAGTGTAATATGATGGTTAGCATGCTTAACTATGATTTGTCTAGTATTTTTGGCTTACGTACAAGTTATAGAAGTGAGTTTCAAACTTTTTGGAAAAGTTGTATAAAACTGTCACGCAAAATACTTTTTTTTTGCTCAGTATTACTGTTTGAAAGTGTTGATATCCTGCGGGAGCGAACGGATTGATTAAATCCTAATTATTTACCGTACATTTTACTCTAATTGTAGCTATCAAAGTAAACGTATAAAGATTTCGAATTTGTGAAATCAACAAATAATAACAGTTAAAAAATTTTATTAGCTAAAATTTTGATTTTATAGTTACAAAAATAGCCTACTAGTTACATGAATAGCCCATTATATAATCATTGTCATCTCATTATCATCTATGAGTTCCACAGCTTAGAGTAAGCTTTAGATTTTCTTTTTAGATTTTGAATTTTTGGAGGGAATCTGTCTCCTATTGGACGGCAGCCGCAAATTGGCTTTTTGTGCTAACACTTATTGATTATTGTCTGTGTGATATAGTGTGAGTCTTAATCTTGTTTATAATTTTCACCATTTTGCTCTATCTTGGGCAACTGTCATCCATTCGTTGACTCCAATCTTTCGACAGTTGTCATCAATTGCGCTTCAGTCTTCTTCACATTATTAGACGCATTATCCGACTATTTTAAATAGAGTAAGAAGTATACCAAGCTCTTGCTCTAGTTACAATAGTATGGTATTGTACGATAAAAGGTAGATCAAGTTCTTGCTCTAGTTACAATATTACGGTACTGCGTCTAACATTCTTTTTTGCCATACTTTGTTCATTCAGCCTCACATTTTGATGCTCTCACCTACCATAATAAATTTTAGTTTCGTAATCGCGCCTTTTATTAAAAACAAGATTCTAAAGACAACATTTCCATTTGTACAACATTTCCATGTAGTGTGGTATGAATAAGATAAAAATTATATTTTTAAAGAGCAAAATATAAAACAATAACAATATTGGTAAGGCCAAGAATGTTTTAAAATGAAAAAACTAGGTTTATTAAAAAATTAAATTCAGTTTTGTTTCCTTTATAAAAATTCCAATATTAATTGACTTTACTGCCGATTTGTTTTTACTAAAGTGCAGTGAGAAATTACATTAATACCTACACAATTGCATTAGCTCACTCAGTAATGACATAATATGTTATCAGTATCACTATGTAATAATTATAATGTCATTACTTGTTTTTTTTATTTTCAATAAAATATACATATAAAATATAAACACCCTCCTAAATGGAACGCTGAAAACTAGAATTATCCTTGTCCATGTCGTCTCATTTATGTGTGACCAAAAAAAAACATCTGTTGAAGATTAGTAAGTCCAATACAGCCAGATACAAATTCTGTTTACAGCAAAGAATATTTCTCTAACAAACCTGAGCATCTGTTTAAGTCTTGTTAATCTAAAGCCGATAGATATAGATTCTAATTACAATAAGATAACTTCTCCAACAAATCAGAACATTTGCTCAAGATTAATAAGTCCTAGACAAATAAGTACAAATACAACAAGAGGATTCATCCAGCAAACCAGAACGTCTGTTCAAGATTATTAGGTCCAGCATATACTGTTTACTGCAAAAAAAATCTTCTAACAAACCAGAACCTTTTTTCAAATTTATTAAGTCTAAGACAGATAGATACAAATTCTGTTTACAGCAAGAATTTGTATCCCATTACCTTCTATTTGGCATGTGATGGCATAGTTTGTAAAATATATAAATATGTTTATATATATCAATTGATTCAGAAAATAATATTTACCACAATAATAGCATAGGACAAGGCCTATAAATTTTGAACAATCTAACGGAGATATATAATAGATCTGGAAAGGTTGGGTCTAAAGATAGCTCACCCCACAGCTAAAAAAAACCAGAACAGAATGAGTCCAATCTGACGAACTACTCATTCAAAGTTCTTCGATACTTATCCACTCATAATCGTTTAAAATCAATTATCATTAAAAAATAGATGACACTGAACTATACAAAAAGTAATAATTTTTCTATTTTTTATTACCATTACTAAAAGCTTAAACTACTTTAAAACCCCAGCTAAAAACTTTAATCAAAATAAATAATATTATTATAAATTAAACGATTTAATAACAAATAAACAAATTTATATTAAATAAACAATATTATTAATGTATATATATATATATATATATATATGATAATCTAAATAAAACAAAAAAAAATTTATAAAAAACAGAAATACATAAAATTTAATTATTTTCTAATTAAGTACTTTGACATTTCATAAAACAAAAACTAAAAATTATACAAATATAAAATAAAAATAAATCAATAAAAGTTTTTTACTACCTAAAAATAAAAAAAAATTAATATTGTATTTTCAATAATAAAAGAAGCATAATTTTCAACAATAGACTCAAAATAAATAAATATAAAATAAAAAAAAAAACATCATCATTAATATTCGTCTATAAATAAATAAAATATGTACATCATACGTACCTACACTATGAAAGAAAAAGGAATAAAATTATATTAATATTCACTCGTAAACAAAATACACCAACATAAAATATATAAAAAAAAAATATATATATATATATATATATATATATTTTATATTGTGATTCAGGAAATATTCATATTTTTTATTATATCCTTTATTACTTATATATACATAAATATATACACATATATACAACTAATAAAAGAAAAACAAGTATTTTTTCTTTATTTTTCAATTTTTTTTTTTTTTTTTGCTTTTTTGTTCTTATTTTGAAATGCCATTACAGTGCATTAAATTTATTGAATATATATTGAATAATATCTGCACTGCAGTCTATTAAGAACATCATAATGCAAGTTATTTTTGCTCTTTTATCATCCTTATCATCATCATCATTATCATCATCATCATCATAATCATCATACCACCAGCACTTCCTAAAACACATTCAAAACTATAAAAAAAAAATATAACAAAAAACACAAAAAAAAAACGAAAATAAATAAATTAAAAAAGTAAATTTTAAATTTCACAAAAATAAAAACAAACAACATAAACAGTTTTTTTACTTAGGTTTTGAGAACAAAAATAATTTTTTTGTTTTTTTCGTTTTTTTTTTTTTTTGTTTGCCTTTTTTAATAGTTTGTTCCATAAATTTGTATTTATTAACCATTGACTGAATTTCTTCTACTTTAGTTTGCTTTTCATAATCAATATTTGATGTTTGCTATAAAATTTCTAAATTTTTCGCCTAATTGACTTATATTAATGAAATAATTGGTAGATTGTTAGGAAGCTTGAATATTGTATGCTGTTCCTAAGTTAAGATATTTCATTTATTTTTTAATATCTTCTATCCTCAAAAATTATTTCCTGCACAATAAGTTACAAAATCTTGTACTTTTCACCTTGCATTATATGATCAATAGTGATGGAAATGATCATTAACTTTCAACTAATATAGTTTTAGGTCGAAAAGGTCTACTGGGGATCTGGGGAGATGGGTAAATAAATTTCTGTTAAACTGTCGGTATATTTTATGTATTCTTACTTTTCTATTATATTTTATTTAACTCTATTCTATTTTTCTAAATATCTTATATATACTAATTTTGTTTTGCTGGCTGAAGTCTTAGCTACTAAATAATTATTATGTAATCATATTCATATATTATATCTACTAATTTTGTTTGTATGTCTGAAGCCATAACTACCAAATATTATGCATTCATATTATATATTTACTAATTTCGTTTTGATGTCTGAAGCCTGAGCTACTAAATATGATACATTCATATTCACATCTTATATATACTAATTTTAGTTTACTGTTTGAAGCCTTGGCTACTAAATATGATGAATTCATATTCATATCTTATATATACTAATTTTAGTTTGCTGTCTGAAGCCTTGGCTACTAAATATTATACATTCATATTCATATTTTACATATACAAATTTTATTTTGATGTCTGAAGCCTTAGATACTAAATATGATGCATTTATATTTATATTCTAAGCCTAAGCCTATATTACCAATTCATATTCATATTTTATAAATACTAATATTGTTTTGCTGTGGAGGCAACTTGCTCAAGAAGTTCACAGTTGAGGCAAGGACCGCTTAGATGTTACCCTATCTATCCCAAGCCTGACCGCCAATGAACATGGTTTGTGGGCCACCTATTAACTAAGTAAACAGGAAATATTAAAGCAATAATACAGTACAGTACATGTAGTATTTAAAAAAAAAAAATAAAAACAAAAAAATCCATTTCGCCTTCATGGGTTAAACAAATTTTTAAACTAAAAATAAAAATTAAACTGATTATGTATGATAGTAAGAAAATTATTGTCCATTATATACCAACTTTAATAATTTTTTATATACTAATATAATTTTCATTTTTGAAATAACGTGTTTTCTCAACTTCTTTCTTACAAGTCGTCCGGAAAATGAATATAACATAGTTTACTGTTGTTTTTTTTTTTTTTATTTTTCTTAAAAAGAAAAAACCTTCTGACTGAAAATCAAAAAGAAGAAAGAAAATTGTTTAAGAAAACTAAATAAAATTTTTTGAATGTTCACTTTTATGGTGAAAGAAAATTTTTATTTAATTTAATTTTTTCGTTTTTTTATGTTCTGACAGTTTATGGTAATAAATTGCATCTATTTAAAATAACAAAATGTTTTGTTTTTTTTGTATATTTAAAAGGAAAAAAAATGTAAATAATTTAACAAATTAAAGATATAAAATCAATTATTTTATTGATGTAAATATGTACCAATAAAAAATATCCTGCAATATAAAGTAAATATAATTGGCTATGTTGGTGGTGGTATAGTTGGTGAATTATGTTGAATTTAAATTGAAGAGAAAAGTAGGTGGTAGTTGTCGCACAGGATTAAATGTAAATATTCAACTTTATTGCATTATACTAATTGTATAATTATTGTACATACTCGTTAATACATTAATACATTTCTTCATACATATATGTACATCCTGTATATTTTATATAATAGTTTTATATATATTGTTAGTGTTATTATGGCTTTAATATACAACAGATACTATTTTTAAAAATTTCCAACCTATTAGGTTTTTAATTATTAGAATAATTGTTAACAGATTTATTGTTGTTGTTGTACCACATTTTTTTTTTATAATTCACTTCTTTATTACATTTTAAATACTCACTCTAAAACTAATAACACTCAAACTTTATTATCATTCTAATTAAAATAAACTAGCATCGTGTAAAATATGTTTAAACCGTTTTAAACTTAATAAAAAAATTATTATTCAACTTTACTTTATTGCACCAGAACATAAACTAATTTTATTATTATAAAATTAAATTAATTAAATTTAAAATTGTTTACAATTTTTGATTTGTAATCACAATTTTGATTTATTTTTATATTTTTATTGTTATTCATATTTTGTTATTTTTAAAGGTATTTCATCAAACATTTTTTATGCTGTTTGATGTAAAAGGAGTATTTGCATTTGGAAAAAGATTTATACCCAGACTTGAGGAATGTGAGTTATTTCCTGTATTGAGTGGAATAGTAGAACAATACATAACTTGTATGGCAATTATAGGGTTACCATAGAAACCATATGCAATATACATAACAAGAGGTGAAAAATAAATGAAAAAAAAAATTCGCAATACAGTACTAAAAATTTCCCAATAACATACAATAAATAAAAATTGAACAAAATAATGAACATTTAAATTCAAAAATCCTGTAACTGATTTCACTGAAACATTAAAATAGCAAAATTTAAAATTTAATTGATTAATTTTTACTTTTATAAATCTGATTATCTTCAATTTCCCAATTAAATACATTTAGGTCAATAATCACTATACTACAATTATTATAATTGCATTTAAAATTATTATACAATTCATTTTTTCCTCGAATTTTAATTAAAACTTAATAACATACATTTATACAAAATACGAGTGCACATAACATATACATTTTTAAATATTCATTTTCAATTGAATTATAATTAAAAAAAAAAAAAAGAATTAGCGTTTACTTTTAAAAATCTTTCAGTTTTATATATGTATGCATGTACATATGTACATAAATAATGAAAATTTATCGAACACATTAAATTTAATAATAGTATATAAAAGCAACGTGTTTGATTAGTGTTTCTATTTGTACATAATACACATATAAACATTAGGGTTATAAATCAATTAAGTTTAAATAAAGTTAAAGTTTATTTTAGAAATTATACATTGTTAAGACAAATAATGGATGTACAACATACTACATATAGACATATTTATTTTTCAGTTTGAATTATAATTACAAATAATTTTAGATTTTATTTTTCAAATATTTAGATTTATTTTATTTATAGCAAGAAATTCTTGAAAAATAAATATATGTATATGTAATTGAATTGTGTAATGATTTTCTAGAATTTTTTTTTTTAATTAAATTAATTTTTAATTCAAGATAGCTTATTTTAATTCAATTTAAAAAAAAAGGAGTTGCAATTGATTTTAAAAATTATTTTTTTTTTGTATTTATTACTTTTTTGTCTAAATTAATATTAAAATATGCCCAGAAATAATTAAATGAATATTAAGTAAATAAATAATTTTGAGATATAACAATAGTTTTATTCGTATATTTATTTATTTATTTCTATGGAAATATGGAAATATAAATAAGAGGGCTAGTCTGTTGATTGTATATAATATAGACTAAAATATAAATAACAGAATACGAAAGTAACGAATATTAAGATTTATCATTTTAAAAATTAAATACCAGTATTGAATACATTTTTAATAGAATTTAACAAGAAATTTAATTTAAATTTACTTTGAATATAATTTGATAGTGTGCAACTTAACATTAACAATAAATGTAAATAAATATAATAAATATCAACCTAATATTGTTTAATTATATAATTTAATTATTTCTACTCTTGTTATTTCATTCATCACATTTTCTAAGGAATATCAGAATGATCTTACATTAATCTAATTTTACCATTACTGTTTTGCAAATTTTTTAATTAAATTTATGATAATGTACTAAGGTAATATGTAACATGGTACAATAAATAAATGAATTTTAAAAACTAAACTAAACTAAAAATATAATAATAAATATAATATAAAATATAATGAAAATGTGTAACATAACATAAATATAATGAATACTATACTAATAGCAGGCCTCTCAACTATAGTATTTTTTTTATTGAATTAATTATTCTAATACTTATTGTAAATAGTAAATATAACCAAAAAACCACAATAAACAAAACAAATGTCAATAAAGTCAAAAATCAATTAAAATCCGATTTAAATTCGTGAATAAAATAATAACTAATAAAAATATGTACAATATACTATTAAGTCTTAGTGTAAACAACATATTTCAAAATTAAGTTAGTATGTATTAATATGGCTTAAATATTAAATAGAGTTTGGAACAAAGCATAAAGATTATGCATAAAATTTATTTTAGTAACATATACCACGTTTATATGGTACCTTCAATCGTACTTGCAGCCTACTTCGAGCTCATATATATACTTGAATCCGACTTCATTGCAACCAATCAACAAATTTTGTAAAATTGACTTGAAATTTGGGTTTAAAAATGGTCCTTGTAAGCTCGAAAGCTTAAAAGTGACAACATAATAGAGTAAATTTTTTCTCTATCATTTTCGTGTGTATTTTTTTATTATAGAAAATTTCTGTATTTTGTTGCATTATTTGGAAATTAATATTTATTTTATTTTTAATTTTTTTTAAAAAATTGATTCGATTTTTCCTATTTTTTTATACTGTAAGAAGTATTTAAAAATAATTTTTATAATTTTCAATACATTAAAATTTTTTTTTTTTTAATTGTATTCATTTTGTGTGTAAAAACATTTCAAAAGCTGTCAAAGTCAAGTTTATTTGAAGCTTAAATGTCATATTCAAGCTTTAGAGCTGACATACTGAAACCGCTTCTTGAAATTCGAGCTGATTTTAAGTCAAGTATTTGATTCATCCATATAAATGCGATAATAGAATTGAAAATATTTACTTTAACCCTTGCACTACCTGAATGTGTTATAAGAGAGAAGAAAATATGTATAATATTTCAAACATTTTATTTATTTTCATTTTACATCGTATGAAATTAACGTAAAATTAATTTTTTTTTTCATTGCATACAGAATTGTTTTGTAATGAAATGGTTAATAATAATATTGTGAGATCGACATAAGCACTAATAATAGAATAAATATTTTTTATTTATATTCATTCACATTAATTTCACTTTAAATAATTATAACTTAATTGCAGTAGTAACTGTTTATGTTCCCATTATCGAATAAAAACAAACCAATAAATTTTTCGCAAATAGAAATATTTTTAAAAAATTGCATACTTTTCGGGGCAATGCACTACAATATGAATGTTTTCATCAAATCCTGACAAATGTACCTATATTTTTTTAATAACGTTACTTTTCTATCTTACATTGATTTCTAAAATTTAAGTATTTATAAACAAAATGATATAATAATCTATATGTATAAGAATAAGAATGGACATTACAGTATTGAAGTCGATCTAGTTACATTATTACTTCCTTTAGAATAATTAAAATTATAATACAAAATAAGCAAACACCATCTGTCAGGGTTATCAGCGATCAGTGATATAGTGTTGCTTATGTTGATATTTGCTTTCACATTACATTAGATTATTTCAACTAGTTTTACGAGTATACATATATAAAATTAATAAAAATATACGTAAGCACTACTAAAGTGCTTTTTCAAAAAATTAAATAAAAACGTTGTTGCAAAGCACTTGTTCAAGAGCTGCAATGTTTGTATAATGTTGATTGATAGACTGCTTTTTAATATAATTTGATGTGCTTATTAATATATATTTTTTTTATTTTATTTTATTTATTATCTTAATGTATTTGTACAATATGTTATTTTCATATATTTTAATTCTATATTGCAAGAGCTTATACATATTAAGAATATTTGCACCTTTGATTTGTAATTATTTAGGCTAACCTGACTTAAATATATTTAGAATAAATTTAATTTGCAAAGGCCAAAATGGCAAGTAAAAACCTTTAATTAATTATTGTATGCTTATAATGTGTTTATTAAGATTTCAAAAAACTCGCTAATAATAATTATGATATTGTAACGACCCAACTTCGTAATTATTAAAAATTGATATTGTAATGAACCATATAAAAGTTCCTGATAGTTTGATTTTCAAAGAAATTTAATTTTTAATTATTGATTTATTCATTTTTATAGCAAACTTATATTTCTCTCCCCTAACCGTTATTTATTCGGACACTGTAGATTTTAAAAATATTTCATTTTAATACAACTTTTTAATATACAAACTGATTGTTTTAATACCAGTTTTTACACTTATTTTAAACCTTGGCTTAATAGCAACATTTTATAACATTTTATAGTTAGGTAGGGAAGGCTATAAACAACATTTTATAGAAAAAAAATTTAGATTATAATTAAAAACAAAATTTTTTGCATATAACATAATAAACCAAAATTTTTCAGTTCAAAATAATTACAATCATTTTAAATTTGGACGAAGTACTTAATATTTAGAGCTACGTCTCCTTTTGCTTTAATCACACAGTCTACTCGGTTTGGGATTAAGTCAATAAGTATTTGACAACATTCAACTATAATTAAATTCCATATTTGATGAATATTTTCACATAAATCATCAATTGTGGATTATTAATTATTACGCAGAGTCCTTTTCATTGATTCCCACACAGATTCAATTGAATTTAAGTCAGGGCTGCTTGATGGCCACTCTAAAGTGGAATAGTTTTATGCTGAAGCCAATATTTTGTTACTTTAGCTGTATGTCATGCAGCACCATCGTGTTAATATTTGTTGTAGCAACATGTATAGTTGCACTACTTTATCAGCAAATATATTATATCAGCGTATATATTATCTACTTAAACTTGTTTTTCTATATAAATCCCCTCCTGTATAAAACTTTTTTATACTAATATATATTTTTTTTTTCAATTTGTTTAATTAAGATCATAAAATTATTATAGAAAGATATAAAATCAATTTTAAAAAATTCTTAATCAGTGAAAAATAGTTAGAAATTCTGCAGTAGTTGAAATTTCTTAAAAGTTTATACTCTAATAAAAGGTTGCTAATTTCTTTTTATAAAAGTTGATAATTAAATAAAAAAAAACGAAATTCATCAAAAAAAAAACGAAAAATATTTCAAATTTTAGTATAATAAATTAAATTATAATTTTTGAAAAAATGATTCAACTTTTATTTTTAATACAACATTTTTTTTTTTTGTTACTTTCTCCTTTTTAAAGTCAATCAAAAACAAAAACACAAAAAAAATGCCAATTTTAATATAAAACTTTTACTACAACAGCACTTTAAACAGCACTCGTGTTTCATTTAAATTTTTGGAAAACTTTTATTATTATTATTATTTTTTTTTTTTTAATTCATTTTAAATTCTATTAAAAAGAAAAGATTTAGATAACCACATTCTTTTCATTCATAACAAAAAAAAAAAAAAAAACAAAAAAAATAATAATAAGAACAAAATAAACAAAAAAGAGGATACTTGAACAACTTTTATTAAAACAAAAATTCAGAAAATGGAATTATAAAAAGGATTAAAATAAATATTTTCGCATTAGTGTATATTTATATGCAAATAAATGTATTTTTTTTTTGTAAATAGATATAAAAAAATATAGATATTTAAATTGAAAAATAAAAAAAAAAAAAAAAAACGAAAAATTATACATACATACATACAAGTCTTCTGTGCGTGGTTGTTGTTGTTGTTATTATTTTCAACTCTTCTCTAGCATTTTCAATACACATAGAAATTTAGATAAAATAATTTTTTTTTGTTTTTTTTTTTTTTTTTGCATAATAGTCGAATATACGCCCAAACATTATTTTCAATGTACAATAAAACATAAATTTTAAAGTAATAAAAAGTTTTTGAACATTTATCTGATCTCTATAGGATACAATAATAAATACAACAATTGAAGTAGATTATTTATGTATTCAAAGAAAAGTTAAATTTGGCAACATCGTACATACTGGATCGTATAATGAAGTAGTATTGTTAATATTTATTTTATATTAAGTAAATTCTAATGTTCGCAACATAAAATCGTAATGTAAATGTATTTTTTAATAGTATGTACTTATCATTATCAATTTTTAATTGCAAAATATGTGTACATGAACTCTAAAATTATTCAAATTGCTTTTCAAAATAAAAGAACTCCAGCAGAAAATGTTTGATATGAAAAATTAACACTTTATCTCTGATGTGGAAAATATTTTTAATTATAATTAGAGTTATTAATAAATACTACTCATCATCGGCATCAGTTGATATTATAATTGTTTTACTTACTTACTTAGATGGCAAGCTAAAAACATGTAGGCCCTGGGCTTGACTCATCAGCTGTGGGGCCTGACTCATCAATGCCCTTCATTTTTGTCGGTCACGGGCGGCTTCTATCCAGTTGAACACACAAAATTGTTTTGTGTTTGCCGATATTTCGTCTATTACTCTCCAAGGTCTTGCACCTTCGGGTCTGAATTCGAAAATTCTCTCGGCTGGATTATTTTCGCCCATCCGTTGTAAGTTTCCGATCTACTGTATTTTTTGCACCTTCGGGCTTGGATTCGAAAATTGTCTCGGCTGGATTATTTTCGTCCATCCGTTGTAAATGTGCGAGCTACTGTATTTTTGCACCTTCGAGTCTGAATTCGAAAATTCTATCGGCTGGATTCTTTTCGTCCATCCGTTGTAAATGTTCGAGCTACTGTATTTATGCACCTTCGGGTCTGGATTCGAAAATTCTCTCGGCTGGATTATATTCGTCCATCCATTGTAAATGTTCAAGCTATTGTAGCATATTGACTTCAATTTTCATGACTGCATCCAATTCATTATATAACCCATATAGTTCGACATTATACCATTTCCTCCAGACTCCATCGTCGTTTTCAGGGCCCTATATCCGGCAACAAATTTTCTTATACAAGACCCCTTTGACAATGTTTATGATTCTGATCAGTGGAGCAGACCATGGAGTATGAACATTTTGTAAATTTTAGTGCTTCGGAATAGTAGTTTTAACCTGAGATATTTTGATTAGAACTAGCCTGTTTGATAAATATCTATTGGATAAAATATCTTTAGCAAAAAAGTATTATAGCAAAAATTCAACCGTTCCAAAACACTCGCATAGTTGTAATTTTTTATAAATTTGTCCAGCCTCCTCAAATCAGATATAAAATTATTTTTTTTCATTGGAATTTCTAAACTATAGACAACACAACAACACCATCTCATATCGACACGATATGCAAAATTTGCTCAACAGTCAAGTAAAAAAATAGTGCTTAAATAACTGTTCGTGAACTAATTCGTAAAATTAATGCTTTTAAATTATTACACTCATAAATAGACTTACCTATATGTGATTATAATAACCTATAATTGGTAGTTATATACTAACTATCCTAACATTTTGTTTTATAAAGCAATTAGAATATTTATCCCATATTATTCTGGTGTTAAAATAAATAAAAAAAATGATCGGTGCTGCCGAGTTTGAAATTACTTTTCAATTGCAACATCTTCAGTACAAAATCACCACAATGGAAAATCAGTGTTACGTCGCTGGTGTATAACAAAAATAATTTTGTAAGTTGTGATTTAATTATATTAGGACGGTTCATCATCCCTAATTGATCCGTTTATGTAAATAATTAATATAAAATACTCAACAATTTGGAAATCTTTAATAAAAAGTCTCTTTGATGTTGAAAATATTTTTGATGTAGAATCAAACACAAACACAAGACGTCTTCAACACAAAACCACTAAGTATTATAGAAAATATTTAATTATGACTAGAGTCTACTACTCCAACTATAAAAGAAAGAAAAAAAATGTAATCGCTTATAATATTTTTATTTTATCCCAATAACGGTCTAAACTCTACTCAAAAACCAAAAAATATTATGTCAAACATCCGACTAGTTTTAAAAGTCCTTCAAGAAAGTTAAATTAAATTTCAGCTTATTTAGTACCACTTTAGTATTTTCAAAATGTTGAAAAATACAAACAGAGTCACTGTGTGATGTGGATGTCAATCAATATAGTAGAATTGAAAGTATTAGAAACAAAAACACCTAACCATATTTGTTTTAACCACAAAAAACCTCAGATTCATTCAACAACTTTACACTTCTGTGCAATACCATTGCCCAACACAACTAAATAGAGGCTAAAAATTTATTTAGGCCAAATTTTTTTTTTGCAATAAAACAGTAAACTGGTGGATGTTGGCCAATTTTTTTGCAATAGAATAGTAAATATGAAGAAAAGTAGTACCTCGTACTTCCATACTACCCATTGCCAAGTAAATAATGTTTATATGTACAAACTTGGAATATTTGAGGCTACTATATGTAGATTGCAAACGAAAATAGAAAAACAAACTATTCAAAATTTGACAATCGTAAATTAATGTAAGGTAAAGCAGACAAAACAGCTGTACTATCATATATGAGTGTGAGGTATGGACTAACAAAATATTACATTACCTTACCAACTGTGATTTATTCAACTATAACAAATCCTGTTAAAATAAAACAACAAGGTTATTCTTCAACGTTTCGACGTGCAATAAATTATCATTAAATGGCATATTTGTTATATGATAAAGTTGCCACACGCTTAAAATATATCTTCAAAAAATCTTATCAAATTCACTAAAAACTGTTTACATATTCATCAAAAGAGTTAAAATAAATCATACATTTTTGCTCTTTACTCCTTTTGGGAGCACAAGGCCTCCATTTGACATTTCCATTATACTCAATTTCCAGCTGCTGTTATCATTTCTATTTCCAAGCCAATGTATAAATTCATTTTTGTTTTAATCTGTTTATTCTCTCTAAGTAGGGGGAGTTAGCCCCTAAATCATATATACAATTATGAAAAGATGTTAAAAGTGGAACTAACACAATCTAACTCTATTATCAAACCATTATTTATAATCTAATCTATTTGTACCCATAAATTAACAAAATAAAAAATTTGACATTATAAATTTTAAACTTAAATTTAAGTCTGTTCCAATTTTTTTAAACAAAACATTTCCCTATCTTGAAAAAGTGTTATATAAAAAAAAAAACATATAACAAAATAAATTTCTGTAATTTATAAAATGCTATATGCATTTAAGTAAAAGTGTTGCCAACAAAATAATGATGTGTATCCTGTAAAACAAGATAACTGAACATATTTTCCAACTACCACAAATTTAATAGTCAAAATGGAGGCCAGAAACCATTTTTTTTTTGTTATTTTATTTTTTGTACAAAATTTATACAATTAAGGGCGGTTAGAGTAAAATTAAAAAAAACAATAACAATAAAAACAACATTTTATATAAATTTTATAACATAAATTTGATTGTACGAGAAGTCAGCAAATTTGAAAAAACAGAAAAACACAAACAAAAAATGAAAAAACATTTTGTCTGACACATATGTGATTTATTAAATGTAAAAAAGTGAAACGAAGCGATACCTTAAAATTGTACACACTTAGTAGGTACCTACTACTATTAGCCAAAAAAAAAAAAAAAAAAAAAAAAAAAAACAAAAATCAGTTTTCCATAAAACACCTACATTGAAATGAGATTTTTGTTTTTGTTTTTGCTTTTTTTTTTTTTCTTCCTTCCTATATATGCAAAAAGTAAAGAAAAATAAAATAAATGAACTTCGTGTTATTTGTAACATACTTTAAGAATAATTTATTTGAATTAAATATATATATATATAATATATATATATATAGTAAAATATGGTTGTATAAGTTTAGAATAAAAATATAAACTTAAAATATTTTTAAAAATATATTGCAAATGATTTGAATATTTTTCCATCGAAATTATTTTATTATTTGAAAATACATAATTAGAGCACCTCTGTGCATATTTGTGTTTATTGCATAATATAATATGTAGTTGTATTTAGGTAGAAACTAAATTTACTGTTGCACTGATATACTTAGTATTCCGTTATAGTTTTTGTAGTGATATAAAAATCTAGTAGATTATTATAATTAATAAAGAATTAAAATTGAACCGAAAGTAAAATTGTTTTAGAAAATAATTAGACCAGACAGCTCAAGCTAGGTCACAAAACATTGATTTATTTTTTAAGACTAGGTTAAGTAATATGTATTGAAATAAAAAAAAAAAATAATTAATGCGATTAAAACTTGTATTTTTGATATAGCTTTGATACATTAATCAATCCAATTATTAATGAATACATTAATCAGGCCAATACATATTGGCCTTATATAATCACGTTTTATTCTCACAGAATTAATATATTTTTTTATTTTATTTTCTCTTTTTTTTCGTCTTTAATTATATTTATTTTATTATGATTTTTATTCAATTATTTTAATTTAAAAATATTTTATTATTGATTATTGATCGATTATTTTGTTAGATATTTATAAATACAACTCTATGTATAGAGATGTAAAATTGGGAGAGACATATCAAATATCTCGTAACAGTTAGCAATATTGTAAACCTAGTTTTTGTATAATATTTTGTAGATTTTTAGAAAATTCATTAATTTGTTTGTTTTATAACGCCGATCGATTGTAACACTACTATTACCAACAAATTTCCCTTCTAGACGGAATTAAAGAGTATGTCGGAAAGTACAAAAGAAACAGGATGGTGCATATTATATTTATGGTATAGTGACTAGAAATTAACGATTTATTCGGAACCTTCGAAAAATCTTATCGATTAGGATTCTATCCGTCCATTTCAATTTGAGTACTCATCAATTAATAATTCACATCTCAAATGCTTATATTTCTTTAATCATTGCTATACCTATTTATAGAATCCAACTTCGTATAATAACATCAATTACACGTCATGCAGCACTTGATGAAATATATGCAATATAAGCTTTATACTGATACTATTACGATACAAAATTTTTTAATTAATTTTTTTTTAAAATTAAAAAGTTGAAGAAAATAATATTAAAAATAATTAGTATTGGTTAGTATACAGTTTTACTATATCAGAATTTTGTCTTTGATGCACAAACGCTTATTTTCGATTTGAGATCAAAAAATATTATTTGCTTTGAGAGCTGTCAGGTTGACTTTATTCTTTGAAAATGCATTTTACTATACATTATGACTAGATTGTAGGCATATTTTTAATTAATTCTTTACACTGTTTTTAAGGTCTTTTGTGTTGCTCCGACTATGCATATTTTTGTCTTTTACAAATCGTTAATATTCAAAATGGTGAAATTAAATTCTTAATTCAATTTCTAAATATATTTTGTAATAGTTTTATTATTATTACCTATATCACCCCATCACCATTTTGTTAATAAATATTTATCATGAATATGTTTTCCAGTCCTTTAATACATTTGTTAGTTATAATCGTGTTAGTTTTTATTCTAACTGCACAAGATATTATTCAAATACACCAGAAGAATTTATTCCACGTCTTGTTTATGTCAATTGAACTTGATAAATTATTTTTCCACTTATTTTGTACCATTTTGGCAAATTAAAAAGGCCTTATAATACAATCACGTTTTATTCTCACAGAACTAATATTGTTTTTTATTTTATATTTTCTCTTTTCTTTTTTTTATCTTTAATTATAATTTATTTTATTATGATTTTTATTCAATTATTTTAATTTAAAAATATTTTATTATTGATTATTTTTATAAAGTATATACAAAATTTTAAAAAATATTAACAATTCAAATGACGCAGCAAAAATTAATGAATTTTCTGATTTAATGCGTAATTATGAAAAACCGATTGAGAGGGATGGGGCGGGAAAAGGAATTATCAAATTCTATATAAATTTTTAAATTATATATAAACATAATAAATTATTCGATTTTCGATTTAAAACAAAAATAAAAAAAAAAATCAAAATCCAAATATTGGGATTGATTGGCAAACTATAAAAAAAAAAACAAAAAATGTCTGGTCTTAAATAAATGAAACTGATAGAATACAATATTGATATTTTTATAAAATAATTTTAAATTTATTCAAAAAATTCAGAATTAAATATAAATCAGATTAATAAAAAATGATTATATAATATGTATATATTGAATTATACACTCCTGGAAATTAAAGATATTCGATGATTGAAAATGTATGATTTTTGTAAACAATTCGATTCGGACGTTTATTGAACTGTTGAATTAAGTTTTGTTAGAATACATTTAATATTGAGAAAGAAAATTTTATTTTAAGAACTATTGATAATATATTTTAAAAACAGGTATTAAATAGTTGTAATTATAAAACAGGCTCACTTAATCCCAACTATAATCTGAGAACAATTAATATTAAAATTAATTATAAAAATTAGATATGACGAAGACACTAACCAGTCAGTGATGTTTTAATTGACAGTCTATACTTGTTTAAATCATAACTCAATATTTAATACTATGTAACATTTAATATAAACATTTATATAAATATAAATAAATAAAGTAAAGTAATATCGGCCTAATTTGTTCTAATCGGTTTCAGAACATTTTGTTAAGCACATTATCGATTAAGACACTGTACGAGTCAGTTAAAAGTAGTCAAAAATTTAATAAGCATCATTTAATTAAACTTATCCAATCCTATTTAATTTAATTAATTATTATATAATACAATTTAATTAATAATTAATTAATTAAATTAAATCCAATTAAATATTTTTTTTCATAATAAGAATGTATTTTTGTGATAGTACCAAAATAAACTAGATTTTTCTAATATTCAAAAAATTACACATAATTTAATCCCTACATAATCTACCTATCTATGCCAACTACGCCTTTTAAATTTGGTCTTCTTCACAGACTTATGAAACTCCTATACAACACTTCAAAGCTATAATAAACAACTTTTTAAAGCTCTAATTAACCCCTATACACCCCATACACAATAACTGTATATAGCCCCTATACACAATAACTGTATATACCGATTGATGTTAATATTATTTTAGATATTTTACATAGAGAGCAAAAAATGCAGAGATAATAGAATCAAATATATTTATTCAAATTTTCTTAACTTATAATTACTTATCAAAGATCCAGGAATTAAAGTTAAACAACATTTATGTTGCCATAAGATATGAAATACAAATTTATTTATTTTATTTATTTATTTATTTCATTTTTGAACTCAAGAGAGCTAAGGCTCGTATAGAGTGTTTTACAATCAAAATTAAATGCATGTAAAATTCAGTACAATTATAGTATGTAATTCTAACTAAGACTAATTAAGAGGTACAAAAATATAAAATAAAAATAAACAAATATAAATCGTTATACGAAATTATTATAAATCTATAAATTCACCATTTATTAATGATATTTTGACAATAAAGCAAATCGCACATAAATTGTACATATACTTGTACATCTAAATAAAAAAATAAAAATTTGTTTTTGAAAATTTAAATAATAAAATTTCTATATCATAAAAATAAAAAAATATTTAAGTTTTACAGACTTCTAAAAATACCCTCCTATCCTCACAATCTATTCTCAACTTTAAATTTAAATTGTGAATAAAAATAAAACAATTAAATACAGCCAATACAGGTAATCATTTCAATTATATCTTTGAGCTAAAAAAATATTCAAAAATGTTTAAAAAAAAAAATTACTACCTTTAAAAACCATTTAACTTATAACAACCCCCCAGTGACAGATAAAAAATATAAAAATCATTTTATTAAGTTAATAAAAACAACACACACAAAAAATATACTGCTGTTTTTAATTGTATTTCCTTTACTGTACATTATTATAACGGTAAATTGTATCTACAAATCTATATTAATTCCCATACAAATCTATAATGCAACTCTAAAATAGAGTTAAAAAAAAAAAAAAACTGAAGTTATTGATTTGATTACCTTTTATAAAATGCAATATGCAATTTAAATAATATATGCAGATATTTTTATTGTCATAATGGGCAGCAGACGATGCTCTCTATACATAGTAACTATAAATAAGTTCAATTTAGATAGAGAGAAAAACATTTATTTAATATCTGCAGTGACATTTAAACTACATATTATATACATTATGTTCAACCTCACTCTACATATAAGTTCAAATTTCATAAAAATATCTCTACACGTAAATTGCATTTAAAATAAGTGTTTTTAATATAGGTATATACAAAGAGAGGATATAATGAAAAATTTAATTTACATATTAAAATATCTAATTGGATAAATCGTATTAGAAAATTTTGATTTTACATGTTGGAATAGAAAAATTGTCTAAAAACATATTAATTTGATTGTGTTTTATGTATTGAATTCTTATGCAGAGAAAATAATGTTGATAGAACGATTCAGATATAAAGAGTTTGAATGAAGATGTTTGTTTAAAGATATAAGAGCCAGATTGCAATAAAATGTATTTAATGTATTATAAAGGTTCAACATCACTGTTCACAAGTTCAAATTTAATATTAGCTGAAGTTGGTATATATCAAGATGTAGAAAAATTAATTTTGAACAGGATGCCTACTCATTTTGTTCAAACAAACCCATGAATTTTATAGATCATTTTTATTAAATGTTGAAAAGCATAATAAATGATATATAGGATAGATGATGGCTGAACATCAGAAGTATATTTAATACAATTAATTATATAGCAAACATTTTATTTGACAAATTCAGTGAGCGTTGCTGCTGGGGAAAAGTTCATTTTTTAGATTATAAATTAATAAAAAACTTTGTACGATCTACAATAAGATCATCAGAACACAATAGATTATCAGAATAGATTAAATAGTTTCTCAGTCATGTCGATTGAAGGTCAAGAAATCCTTGTGCGCTCACTATAATGACATAGAACTACATATATATCGTAGGATATGTGAATGTGATATTCGGTATATATGGAAAAAACATGTAAATGCCCACAATCGAAACTTGCAGCAATTAAGTTGAATCTGAAAATTCGTTAAATTTTTGTTAAAAATAAAACTCTTATATGTTAAATTCCATCCAAACCGAATACGACATATGTAATTTATTTTTGTTGTTCTTTTTCTAAGAAAAATGTTCATAAAATATATGTTACGATGTCATTATGATGGTTCGACATGTGCTTTGACAAATATCATAATTTGACATTTAAATATGTAATTCTATAATTCCTGTCAAATATTTATCATCGTAAATCCAATCATAGTATATCAAATCATAGTAAATGCTATAAAGGATATAAGACTAAATTTGGAACCAGTAAAAATTGTGAACACCACTCCACAACTATTGTAAATATTTATGATATAAACTATACATATTAATAGAAATAATTAAACATGTTAATTAAAGCGTTGAATAAGCAAGACCAGGGATTTTTGAAAATTCCAAACTATTTTTAAAGAAGATTTTCTTCTAAGCCTAATAAATTAATGAAAAATTACAGTAAACGTAACTGAGATTGTAATTAACATTATATGTAATCGAATAGGTTATATTTGTATAATAACAATAATACAATCTAACCATTGACAATTGATACTTTAATTCTACTGTCATGACACCCCTTAGATCACAAATTTATTTTTATAAATTCAAAAATATTATTATTTTTTATTATTTATTTATTGCCATTCACAATTTTTTAACAATTTTAAATTTTCTAGAGCTTATAATATTGTATTTACACCTATGACTATTATTAATAATTGATTATTTTAAAAATTACAAAAACCGTTTTAAATATTTATTTAATCGGTAAATTACGGTAAAAATATTTAAACCATTTCACAACCGATTTTCATTATTATTCCTTCAAAAAATAGATATTTAAAAAGAGACGTAGTAAAAGTAAATATTTTTTTTCTTAAAATTGCTTAATTTTCAATTTAAAATTTTACCCTATGTATAAATATGAGTAAACACATACATTTTAACATAGAAAAATTTTAATTTATTAAATTGCCCCAACTCACCAATTCTCACGCATTAGAATTAAAATTAAATTCAATTTTTTCTATTTAAATAAATTATTACATATCCGGTTGTTGTCCAAGATAAATCATTTGAAAAAAGTGCCAAAAATAAATTGAAATGATGAAAAACAATTCACAATAAAATTGAATACGATTTTTTTATCAAAAATTTTCTCGAATTTGGATGAGCAGACGAATACTAGTATTTCCATAAACTCACAATTAATTCACTATACACTGTCATACTATTATATATATATTATTCTGCATTTATCTGGATGTTTGTAAGTTCGACGGAACGCTCCAACACATATACAAATTGCATATGTATACAAATGCATATATATATATAAATTGCTTTGGTGCTTTTTTTTAACCCCTGTCTACCATGCTGAACCTTTGCAGGAAAAATTGATTGCATGAACTATATTTTTTTAATTTAATGTTAGTCTTCTTCGCAAATAATAAGGAAAAATAATAAATAATAATAATAATATAAATAAAACAAACAATTTTTTTGATTTATAATAATAAGGACTAATAGAATTTTAATCAATAGTTTAATATGGTATAATAACCAAAAGGCAAACAGCATTTAACACAAAAAAAAAACATAATTCACTCAAAGGTTATTCTTATTACTTAAAATTATACACAATAATATGCATGTGTATCAGCATATTTGTATTGTATAATATTATACATTATACTACTTTATTGCTTCTACCTTTTATTTTTGCCATTATTGTGTGCGTAACTCACTTCACTCAAAAAAAATTTATTTTGTTTTTTTTGGTTTTTTTTTATTATTTGCTGTATCTGTATTCTGTATGTTCTATATGCTCCATTCCAAAAATATTATTTTATTTTCAGTGTTAAGTGTTCACATTTCACTTCACTGTTCAGGTTCACTGTTCAATCAATAGAACTAGATAGAAGTAGAGTAGGATAATTAACTCTACTTCTACGCCGGATAATAAAACATTGTTTTTTTTTAAATTGAAAATTATTGATGAAAATGTTTTTGGATTTTTTGTAAATTTTACCAATTTAGATACAAAATTTTGAATATATAAATTATGAATATTTTTTAAAAATAACACAATACCATAATAACAGTTTATTCATATAGCAAAATAAGATCCCAATACATTATACAAAAGACAAAATTTATATGAAAATAAGATCCCATTTTTAAATTTGCTCTCCCGGAGGACTCAATAACGCTAATACGGTATAATTTATACTAAATGGAACCCAACTAACGAATTATAACTAAATGGAAGTGAGTACGAGTATACCATACAAAAATACAAACATTTTATACAAATTTGTTGGTATGGTACTTCTTTTTCTGTTATATAAAAAAAAAAAGATTAGTGTTAGGCCAATATAAACATAAATAAAAATAAATAAAAAGTGATATAAACATAAGTACTGTAATTTCGGAATAAAGAATCTAATGAAAGAAAAAAAGAAACTAGGATTTATTTTGCTTCCGTCATTTATGACGGGTTACAAAGCTAGTAACATCATATTTATCATACAATATTATGCATGTATGATATAATCAAATAAAATTTAAATTAATTTAATTTAATATATAAATTTTTAATTAATTAATTAAAATCAATTTTTCATTTAATTTCAGGTATGTCTTTTACATATAAAATTTTAAACTGGCAATTTAAGGTAAACTTTTATTTAATATATTTTTTACTAATTGGATTAAATTGAATAATTTTATACTTCTATAATAAAATTATTGAAATGTTGTACAATTTAACAATTAAAATATATAATATTAATTTTTGGTATATTATGTGGGCTACAACAATCATTGTGAACTTATGTATGATTATGCCAAGTCAATGTGCAACTTAAATATTAATTTGATTGATTAAAGTATATAGAATAGAATAAACCACTAATTGATAGTAGTTGTTATATTTGGTCAGGATGTTGCTGTGAAAGTTTAAATTTATATAAAATATAAATTTATAATACATTTCTAATTACCAGTATCACATATAGATAATATGAAAAAATATGCTATTTATTGGCATGAAAGTTAAATTGTAATATTATACAGGGTGTTAAGTTAATGAGTGCTCTCTGCAATATAATATTTTCAATTGTTCAGAGTTTCATTAGTGTACCTTTTTCTATTTTTGCATTCTTTATATTTGATAGATTATTATTTTTACGTTCAATAAAGTTTGAACTCTTCTTGGATCGTTTAATTTTAACTTTTTAAATTTTCTCAGAGTAATTTGACTTAAAACCAAAAAATTATTTTAATTTTGAAATTCTGTATTCAGTTGAAAAAAAAAATAATAATTTTAAATTTAATATTAAAAAGTATTTAATAATGAATATAAATAAATCAATTATAATTGATTTGAATTGATAGCGGCTCAGATTAAAAAATATATAATTATTACGTCGTTCGTATAATAATTTTCCTGTTAAAGTGAGTTTTGCAATTTAAAATAAAATTTTAACTAAACTAGTCAATATGATATTTTCGTATATATATATAAATTATCTTAAGTTATTGATTTTATTCTTTGAAAATTATATCTGAAAGATGAAAAATTAGTGTCTAAAATCTATATTGGCATACTCGTTATTCTAAAATTCTAAAATGGCGTATAGGACAAATAATTCTACGGACGGCGATTTTACAATTTTTTTTTTTGTTTTTGTTATCTTTAATTTATTTATATTTAATTATGCTAAATTTAACTTTAAATCTAAGAATTTAATATAACTAAATCTAAATATTTAATTGAGACCTCTTAGCCGTAGCTGTACCGCAGGAATGCTGTCGTTTGTATCTGTATCTGTAATTGCAGAATTTCCGACGCAATTTAGAGCTATTTTGGTATTGTAGCAATTTGGAAAAATCTGTAACAATTTAAAACACTCTATCAGGTGACAAAATTCTTCAAGTTTTTTTTATACTAATTTATTGAGTAAGAATTCCAATTCAAAATTCCAAATACATACATTCTAGTTTTCATCAAGGTCATCATTTGATTGTATCAAAAATCAAAATCATTTGCATTAATTTTTTTTACTAAAATATATAAGGCAATTTTACTAGATTTGAGGCAATTTGATGACATTTTTCTTTTCATTTGCGACATTTTTATTTTCATTGGCGCCATTAAAACGAAATTGTTGCCGACAGCACCGTTAGTCTTACTAGATTATTGATCTTATATTGTAAAATATATCTAAAAAAAACTTACTCTATGATTTAATATAAAAAAAAAAAAATTATTTGTCTTCTTTTTTTTCTATCTTTTTTTCTTCTTGTTTTTTTTTTTTAATTTTATTTTAAATTCAATAATTTGTAAAATATATATAGGTAGCTATATAATGTAATTATGAAATGTAAATTGTCATTTATCAGCGTTGAGTTTAACTACCTATATTTAATTCAACACCAAGATTAACCGTGAAATTTTGTCAGAATCCATCTTGCTTCCAAAATAAAGCTTTTAACGTTTAAAATGTCGAAATATATTTTTCAACTTTTTATTTTTGTTTTAACTAATATAGACTTTTAATATGAGGTAATTTCAAGCTTTTAATTCGATCAAATTAATCAATTTTATTAAAATTATATCCGCTTCCATTTTGAATTTCTTTGAAGATCAATTTTTATAGTAAACATTTTAATTTCACATTCAAGCACACGGTCATTTAACAAAAAACAAACAAAATCAATTGTTGAAGTCAAACTGTGCCACTAGTTGGCCCCAAAACATATTTCTACAAGATTAAAATTAAATTTGAATTGGAAATTTTTTTAATTATTTATTTACTATAAAAAATTGAATTGAGTCAACCATCATACATCTTTCAGATATATCAAAGTTGTAATTGAAACTGAATCAAGTAGAATATGGCAATTTTGAATATTATTGAAACTGTGTTTAGCTTGAACTATTACAGCTTACTTAATTTTTATATGTAATACAGTATACAAATTTAAATGTGCTAACGAATGATGTACAGTTGTTTATGTATGTACATTGAATTCTTGTTGAGACTATTATTGTTGAATTATAGTTTTCTGAGTTTAATTTTAAAAATTGTACCAAAGTTTGATGAATTTTTTTAAAAAATTCTACAGGTATATTTTGATGTGCCTTGTACACAATTTGTTATAATTTACAAGCTTTTAAAATAGCTTTATAAATCCGGAGGTAGTTCTGCAGCGACATTGGTGAGTTGCGGCTAATCATTCAATACATTTTATGTGATTTCAACCCCAGTTGTTTTGTTTTGCTTTGGATATGGATTTTCCATGCAAGTCTTCTATTGAAATGCATCTGGGCATGCTTTACGATTTTTTTTTTGTGGAAGTCACTCTGATTCTCCACTTCTTAAGCCATTGCTGACTTTTATTTATGCTGTGTTGTAGAATCTCTGTAGCATGTCCCAGTACAATTTATATCATAACAATATAATCGCAATATTATGCGATGCCAATATGGCCGTGTCATCAGCGAAAGCGGCAGTGGTCTCATTTGTTGCTGGTCAGTATATCTGCATGCGATATAAAAAAAAGTTGTTATACTGCTTCCTAGAGATTCATTCAAAATTTATTAGCTTTTAACTGAATAGAACTGAAGGGTTAAGCAGGCGGAAACTGAATCGTGTCAGATCACTGGATTTAACAACCACTATGTATTTGAATTTCAGTAAATATTAAGCTAAGAATTTTTTAACCTTAGATAGATGTCATTGTTCTGCAATATTGTTTTCAATATTCATGGTTAATGTTAAAATAATTATTTGATAAAAAAAAAATAATAATAACAAAAGAAACAGTTGATTTTCTGGGTTATCAAGCGCATCATACGAAATTACATTATGGATAAACATTAACATTAGCTTTATGTTTTATATAAGTGTAACAGAACTATCTATCTACTGGTCGATACAAATTTGCAATTTTTTAATATGTATAGGTTAATGAAGAAGAAGAGGTAGGACCGTTATATTAAATAGCCCTGATAATACAAATTGTTTTCATGCGGATCGATCAATATACGTCTAGGTATAATTTAAGTGTTGGCATAGGCATCAATTAATAATTCATGAATTCATTTTTTGCAAATACAATATTAATGTAATTAATGTAAAAAAATGTTTAAAAAAAAAAAACCAATTATCGCTTAATTATGCCTTTTTGATGCCCCATACCTTTCAAGTGATATATTTGTTATTGTTGATTGTTTTATAAGCCATTTAATCATTTTGGTTGTTATACATCAGGCTTAAACAGTATTATTTTGTTTTGTGAAGATAAAAATCTGAGAAGTACGTTCCATTACACTATATATAGGCTAAATTTTAACATTGTTTATATTTATTTATATTTCCTAATCCAAGCACTCTGCAGAATATATGAAATAGCGAAAAAAATCAGTTGAACATCTACTCTGCAGATTCGAAGGCCTCTTTTATGGTAGACTTCACCATTTGGTTACAGCGTTCTAAAAACAATGTTAACAGCTAAATCAGGCATCCTTATAGGTACTAAGATGCCTTATTTGCATTAGTAAGAGTAACCACAATAAACCCATTTGCAGATTTGATTTTTTTTTTTGTTCTTACAGTAACTTAGGCAGAATTACCTTTTCGTACTTAGAATTACCTTTCTTACGGCACTGCAAGTACAAAAATCCTACACAATACCTACCTATACCACCTAATTATAGTTAACCTACAAATATCCTAATCTATTTACCTTGACAATTTTTATATACAATAATATATGCTTTTATGAGTTTACTCAATATTCTGTTTAAGTCATCCCTATTATTTTCGATTTTAAAATTTGATTGGCATTCCATTTTGTTATTTTGTAGCCCACCTGAATATATGGAATATACCATATGGGTATTATTATTATTATGGACTATTTATTATCATCTAGAATGTATTTATTCTTATCCAGGTAAATCCATCCTTCTGGTGGATATAACCGATGCTTATTTTCATATCAATGTACGTATCATTTGAATATATCATACCAGACTTTTATCATAAATTCTACCCTTGAATAATGCTTTCTTATTAAATTCATTATGAATTGATCGGTTTTATTTATTTTGCTAATCTCATAGCATGTTTTTTTTCTCGGTATATATAGCATGTTTTTTTTTCTCGGTATATATTTTTGTTGTAATTTTCCTACATATTGTTTTAGTTTGCCAATAACCATTTTTTAATTTCAAACCTACTATTCCAAAAACTTAGATAATTTATATAAACTCTGCTAAATGAAAATTACGAATTAAGATTGAATATTTGCTTAATAGCTTTACAAGCTTTAATTCCAGTTCCAATGCTATGAATTCAGGACATTTGTATATATAATTGTTGATAATTATTTTTTACAAACAATTTTGTTTTTAAAGAGCTTCATTGATCGAAAATTTTATATTATGAACAATATAAATGTAGAGTAAATTGCTAAAAAAAAATGCTAATATTTAAAATAGCCTTGTTATAAGAATTATCCCTTTAGTCATAAATGGTGGAAATAAATCAATTTGACTATATTTCTTCTGTAAAAAATGGCTGATGCAAAATTGAAAACGTTAAACAAATAACGTGGCATTGAAAGAGCCGAAATAACAAGATTAGGCACATATATGCACATATATTGAAAACATAATGATCAGATTTCACCCTTTAAATTCATTTAAAGCTATAATTATAATACATACTTACTAGCATACACTCTTATCAATTTTTATATAATTTACGTTTTCACTTTATTTGCAACCAATTATTCTGAATTAAAAATAATTCATTAGAATATAAATTTACTACTTGTGAATAACAAAGGCAAAATGTGTAGGCCCGCTTTTGCCAAATCTCATCATATCAATTTTACCCAAAATCTATATACAAAATGTATATAAATAATAATGTATGTAATTCAAACCTACACAAAATATAATTTTTTTTAACTATTTTATTTATAGTTTTTGATTTTTTTAATTGACAAGTACAACATAAATTCAAACAAAAATATTCTTGATAAATATATATATATGTATAACCATAACTAACAATTTATTTATTTTAAATAAATTTCGATTTCAAAAATATTTATATAAGTACGTAATTAAATAATAAAAATAGAATAAAATAAATATTTAAATATCAATTTGAAAATAATTGAAATTACAAAAACAAAAAAACAAAAAAAAAAATAATAAAAGGCATTTATGTAAATTTTATAAAAATAACTAAAATTAAAATTGAAAAGTTAAATTGCTATTTTTAATTCCATCACTTTTAATTCATTTTCAAAAAAACAACAACAAAAACAAGAAAAAAAAATTATTTCTCATTTGAAAAATATTTACTTAAGTTAAAGCAAAAATTTTTGCGTGGTTACCTAATTCTCTTGATAATTACAGGTGAATTAATTTCATTTTCATTTGATTTTCCCTCAGTTTTTTTACTTTTTTTTGTCTGTGTTTTTTATAATAATAAAGAAGAAAAATTAATGTAAATGAAGGTGTGTTGGTCGTGGCTGTCTGTTAAACTGTCTATTGTACGATTATATATGTACACACAAATGAATTTCAACTCAAAATTTTTATTTTCCACACCTTTTTTTTCATTTTTAGTTTTTATATAAAAAAAAAACAAAAAAATGAAATGAAAATTCTAATAATATTATTATAAAACAAAAACAAACAAAAAAAAAAACAATAAAAATGAAAATGTGAAAATTTTGCTTTTTCTTTTTTGTATATGAAAATATAATGTATGTGTATATAACAATTCCCTAGATAGTTAATATTAGAATTTTGGTTAGATTAAATATATTGTTGTATACTGGTTGTACAATTATCATGTGAAAGATTTCAATCAATCTTTTATCTCTATTAGTATTCTCTGAATAGATCTCACATATAGAGTGAGTGATGACAGTAACTGGCTTTAAAACAGCTATTAGGATCGTTATTATATTATATATTGTGTATATTATTATACTTAGTTTTTAATTGAGTGGAAACAAAATAGAATTTAGCAATGACATATGAGTAGTGGTGTATATGTGATAATTATAATAAAATTAAATTAATGAATTTTTAAGATATTTTATAATTTAATTAATCTAATAAATTAATATTTGAGATTGAATTATAATTTTTTAATTATTTTTTGTTAAATTTATTTTAGATTGAAAAATTTTGATTTAAATTCGATTCAATTCCAATCATCGGGTAGGCTTTAGATTGTATTATTCGGAGTTATTTTTTATTTATATATTTATTGTGTTTAAACCGAACATATTACAAAAACATAGTCTAATAAACAATATAAAAAAATACAAATAAAAAGGATAAACTTTGGACAAGGAGAATAAAATGAAATTTTACATAACGGTACTTGTACAAATATTTCACAGAAGACCATTTTTGGTGAGAAGGTCATTTAAAGATCAAATTGACATTTTGAAAAATTTTCTAATATTTTGTAGTATTTTATTTAAAGTTTAACATATTTTCTCTTAAACAATATAGAGAAGCTTATTAACAACAACATTGTAATGATTTCTTCAGTCTTTAATATTAAACTTATTTGATTTGGATTAGTGTTATCTTTTCAGAGATATTACGGTTCAAAATTAACTATTAAAAAACGATTATGTTTTAATGTACGTTCAACTGAGACTAACTAACAACTGCTGTTCTTTTTAGCTTTGATACTTTCGGCCTAACTTTTTAAAGTGTTTTTAATAAATGTATAGCTATTAACATAGGTATTAATTTATGACTTTTACCCTTCTACTAACAGCATGTATCTGGTTTAGTTTATTTTTTTTCATTTCATTTTTTAATCAAAGGTGGCGATGATTTACTAACCCTACGTCCCTGCTGGATGATGAGTTATTGTTATTGCACAATTAAATAAAGCAAGCCTTCGTCTAGTAATATAGGTCCGATGTGCTTGGTCTAAGCATAAATCTGACAGTATTAAAATGAAAATTTTTTCCAATCATTTTTAGAAACCCTCATATTTTGAAAATTTTTAAAAATACCCTATATTTATACCATTGAAAAGACACCTTCGTCTGCTTTCGAACGATATATAATAAACATTATTACAATTAGCGATGACAAAGGATTATGATGAAAAATAGCGGCTTTTCTCTGGGAGATGTTGTATCGCATCTTATCCTTTAAGGACGAAAAGGACATTTGAAAGTATCCTTGTTGTATTGATGATTTTTATATAAAAACCGTTATATCTGTTGATTCGTCAGATATATATTAACATTAAGTTATATATTCTAGAAAGATAACGGTCTGGAGCATATTTTTTTTGATGATGATAGGTGCTGCCGTTATGGAGATATTTTAGTTCAAAATAGAAAATTTATGAAAAAAATTCCAAATTTTGGAAGGATAGCAATTCCAGCTATCCTTCCAGATATGATCATTAAGCCCTACGCCGATACAACATCTCCCTCAGAAGTCAGAATCCTCCGAATAGCCCTACAAAATGCAAAAATTCTAAATTTTAAATCTAAAAAACCATTTTATACTTTATTTCGTACCTTATATGAAAATATATAATACATCCATTATATATACATACTATACCCGGTACGTTTTTTTTTTTTTTTTCTTCTACGGAGGTAGCCCTAATATGTCAGAGCCGGCATGTAGGCTTTTTAGCCCTTTATGCCGTCCTCCACCCCTCAACTTAGTCGACCCTTTTGATAAAGGCCAATAGGTTTGGGGGATTTATCCTGCAGAAGTTTTCTGAGGTTATGTAGTGCGTTTCCAGCAGCCTGAGTCTCAGCCTTGAAAGAGCTAAGCACTCTCCTACAACGTGTGTGGAGGTTTCTTCCTCTTCCAAACAGTGTCTACAGGTTGGGTCGTCACTTAGTGCTAGTCTACACATGTGTTTATTCATGTGGTTATGACCAGTAAGTATGCCCACCATCTTCCTACAGTCTCCTCTATTGAGAGTTAGCAGGAAGTTGGTTTTTTTGGTGTTTATTCTTGGTGCATATATTTTGGAGACCCTGTGGCCTTCCATACGCTCCCAAAGAATATTTGATTCCTTTTTCAGGGTGTTTTCTATTGATAGTTTAATATTACCAATAGATATACCAACTGCTGGTTGCGGGCCATAAATGTTTCCCGCCGATGATCTGGCTAGTTCGTCAGCCTTCTCATTTCCAGTCAGGCCACTATAACCCGGTATCCAGATCAGTTGTACCTTGTTTCGGAGCCCTATGTGGTTTAGGGCTTCCGAACATTCTCCCACCAATCTAGATTTGATGATGTTACTTTCAAGAGCTTTTAAGGCAGCCTGACTGTCACTAAAGATTCTAATGACTTTGTTAAACCATGTTTGCTCTTTTATTATATTCACTGCTGCGTTTATGGCAAAGACTTCAGCCTGGAAGACTGTGCAGTGTTTGCCAAGAGGAAACTGGAGTTCAAGTTGTTCTTTTTCAAAGAACACTCCAGCTCCCGCGCCTAGAGCCGTAAGGGATCCGTCAGTGAAAATGTCCGAGGTATTTGAGGATCTGGCCTGCTCTTCTGAACCACGCCAGGTCTCTCTTGTCGGGATTTCTACTTCATACCTCTTCTTCAAAGATACGTATGTAGTGATGTCATCTGTTGGCATGAAGAACTCTTTACGAACCCGGTACGTTAATATCAGTTTGTTGTGAATTAATAAGTGTCGATAAGGTGGTATCAAAGTATCGCTAAAAACTAGTAGGAAAATCACGACACACCATATTACAACGAAATGCACTGCATGGTTATAACATTTTCCAGTTTATAACGATCACTCATAAAGTGGATGTTCAACTGAGCACAAGTATTTTATTTACCTAAACAATTACCCACATAACAAATGGCCAAAATTTTGATTCTAAAAAGCCATTTTATACATTATTTCGTACTTAATATGAAAATATATAATACATTTGTTGTATATATATACATACTATATATGTATATGCATATAAATTGATTTTATTTTAATTTATCAAAACTTAGTTTTTTTTTTTAAATATAAGCCTTTTTCCAAAGTTAAGATTTTATTGATTATTACTACTCTTTATAAAATAAAATAAAGCCCTTAAACCGTTTTTTTCAAAATATGGTTCTAATCCCAGAATATTATTTTTATGCGAAGAGAATATTTATGAACAATAGAGCAGTTAATACGAATCTAAGCATTTATCAAATTTTAAGCAAATCAAATAAAAATAATTTTTCCATTCTAAATACTACATCGAGATTTAGAGGAGTCTTTATCAGTAATTATAACTTAAAATTGAACTGGTATTCAATATTTCGAATCGTACTCAATATTTCATTATGAATTGTTGTCCATCACTTCAAAATATTTGGTACTACATAATTTTTAATGTTGATTTATTTTAGACAACAACCACAAGAAAAAATTAAATTTAAATTTAATTCGAGCGAGTTTCGGCAATTTCATAAATTAAAAATTTACTATGTTAAAATATACTTATACATCGAGTGAAATTTGAAATTGAAACTTCTAATTGAAAATTAAAAAACATTTTGAAAAATATTTAATTTCGCTACGTCTCTCTCTTAAATATCTATCATTTCAAAGAATAATAATGAAAATCTAGTGTGAAAATCGGTTCAGATATTTGTACTATACTGTTTACAATTTACAGATTTAATATAATGATAAAATACAATTTTAGTTAAATAATTATTTGAGTCAGAAAACAATAGATTGAGTCAATATGAAAAAATAATTTCAAGATATCACATAGATTGAAGTAGTCGATAGTACAATGTTCAAATTCTTTTGTTTATTAAAATTTATCTATTAACATTTAAAGCTATACATTAAAATAATCTCAAAACCTGCAGTATTTTATTACTTGTCTTTAAAAATATATAATTTTTACTAACCAATATTGTTTCACATAGAAATTTAAATAATCAAAAAATTTTCCATAATTATTTGTTTTTCTCATTTCTGTTGTTTGTGTTTTTTTTTTTTTTAAGATTATTACCTTTTCTATTGTCTAAAAAAAAGTTACGCAATTTGGTCGCATACACAAAAATTATTTTCTATTATTATTTTTTATTATTATATATTTTCATAAAAACAAAATTTCATTTCATTTTTATATTATTTAATACTCTTATAAACATACATTTTTAAAGATACTTTTATTATTAAAGATGAATAAATAATTTACAATCGACATAACAAAAAACAAAAAGTTGAATAAAAACAAAAAAATGTATTAACAAGAAAACATTTTGTTTTTCTATACAATAAGCAAATAATAAATTTTGAATATCCCATGAGCTTATTTTACATCCCTCTCCAGTTGTACCCAACCTTTATGTTAATTTAAAGATCTCATACATGAATTCGATTATTTATTATATCATATTTATATTCTATAGAATTGTATATATACTATATTCACATACATATATGTATATTTACTGTGTATAGAACAGAATATTATTCCAAAGTAAGCATATATCCTTTCTTTAGAAAGTTGTCAGAAATTATGATAAAAAATTGCATTAAATAAAGCAGTAAAATAAGATTATTTATATATGACAAATAACATAAAAAAAAAATACAGATACAAAACAACAACAATATTAAAACAATGAAATATTGAATTTTATGTTCCATATCATTGAACGAACCAACCAACCAAACAAATAACCAAACTTATAGTAATAAAGAACTCAATATATGTATATACGGGTAATAAAGGTTAATATTTCACACCAGGAGATTTTCATATTTTTATATGAGAGATTCAAGAAAGTAGAAAAATTCTATAAAATATTTTATAAAATCAAATCCCATGTACTTACTACTCAAATTTATAAATATGAATTATTATGATATATTATTTTATATAAAAAAAACCAACAACAACAACAATAACATTTAACTCTTTAGTATATATAGGTAGATGTAATTTATTTCAATATTTTTATTTACTTAGAGTCGTCAATTTTTTTATTTTTATTTGTTTTATTTTTTTTTTTTTTGTTATTAGAAAATTATCCAATTTATTAAGTGCAACTGAGATTTCTCACCACCATTCTTTACTATTATTATCATTATTATCAGTATAAATTACTATTTTTTTTTTTAATTTTATGATTTTTATTTACAATCTTTGACCATAATTTTATTAATGTTGAGCCAATAAATTTAAGTATCTTTTATTATATAGCAAAAATTTTGTCAGGGTTTTTCAAACTGTGATATGGCAAATATAATCTTACTGAAATTTATTTAAGCAAGTTACAATGATTTATACTTAATTAAAGTTTAAATGTATTCCAAAAATACAACAAATATTTCATTCTATGCCTTAATAGTGGGCTTACAGGACAATGGAGATGATGAAAATAAATATCGAACGAAGTGATGTTATTTTACAAATTATGTTCTTATTACCACGGTATCATAATTGATTTGAATTGTCTAGAGTGTGTTGGTGAATGCTGACAGTAACTACTACCTACCTATAAACATACAATATAATTTTAATTAATATTTTCGAGCTTGTCAAGGCCCTTACTCATCCAACAAATATCTGTGTTAGCTGTAAATATATGTATATCTATACGAAAACAGTTTAAAGAGTGTAAGAGCTGAGTTAAGTCATATTAAATTGTATTGTGTGCATCAATACACTAACAAATCCAATAATTATTTGTACTGGCAAGTTTCATTTATTACTAGTCAAAAATAGATTAAGTTAAATTAAGGTAAACAGCAATAGCATGTGTAGCAATAACATACATCAGATCCAACAATTCTCATAAACATGCACTTTATCAGGCTACATTATTAAAATATACTATGTGATTTAAAAACTTTGATGACTTTAAAAAAATACTTTAAAACCTAATATTTGTTAACTTTGATATTATGATACTATTTTGATAAACTTGATATGATGACGTTTTGCTACTTGGTTCTTGTATAAAATATATAGTTTTTTTATAATATGGGTTTAGAACTTCGATATATTCGTCTATAAGTGGTTTATTTGAAAGGTCGGCACACAAGTTAGGCGTTTTTTTTTTTTTTATTTCTCAATCGGTAATTTTGTGCGGTAATATTTTGAAAAAAGCTATACATTTAAATTTTCGGATTCATGTCCCTGCTTTTTGATTTAACATACAGAGCTGGAAAGTTTTATTGACATTAATAGCGTATTAGTATATTATAGGTAGATAGTCAAAACTGTAATAAGCAGTTGCATTAATCGTATTGGGTTGATTTTACCGTTCATTCATTTTGGACAATTATATTACAAAATTAATTAGTAACTGACTTTGATCTTCTATTACATTATTATTTGATTCGAATTGAAATTACAAAAATATTTTCATTTATGTTTTTTGAAAGAAAATAAATAATATATAGTAAAAAGAGAATACAGTAGCCTACATAACTTATAACTAGCCTGGAATAGATGGAAGAAAATGCTTCTACACAAAGTCGAAAAAAGACTAGCCAAACATTAGTTTGACAGACGGACTATCAGAATGGTCAATAGGCTATACAAGTATGAAAACAATGTAATAAAGAAACCATATGTATAACCAATAAAGAAAATTTGACTTACTTTCAGCAGTAGCTTATCAATGAGTTTCATTACACTTAAAAAATTATTTACATTAAATATAGGTTGGTACTACTAACTTGCCTAAAATTAATTAAATATTCTAAGTATTGCAATTTTCTATCTCACAGAATGATGCGAGTTAACTTGACTTAATTTGTTTTTGCTAAAATATATATATTTACAGCTCATACAGACATTTTTTAGATTAGTAAGGGTTTTGATATGCACGAAGATATTAAGTATACTCTATGTTGAAATGAAAAAGCCTAATGATAACTAAATTTAAGTGGCTGTTGTTTTTTGTTAAAGAAAATATTGACAAGCAATTATTAATATAGCAATAAATAAATATTCCTATTGTTATCTCACTTGTGAATAATGTCTTACTAAACTAGTAATATGGTTAGAGATTTGCGATATTATTTATTATAGCTTAAAAGTATTATTGACGAATAAAGTTACATATTCTTCTACTTAAAATGATTCTAACGTTAGCTAAAATCTTATAACACAAGAGTTGTGACGTTAACAGTTATAAGAGATCGTTCCAACTGTTTCTCGAAACAAAATTAACACTAAGTTGTGCTTTTGCATGGTGTATGGTGCATGGTGCATGGTGCATGGTGCATGGTGCATGGTGCATTTACCAAGAGTGTGCAAGTGAAAGCATAAAAGCTGTTTCTTGTTTCGTTTCAGTTCGATACTACAGCCAATCTACGCACTTAACAAAGTCAAACATACTTTTTAATCCCATTTTTTTTAATTAATTTTATTCCTTCAATATATCCTATATATTGTTTGGAAATACACAACACTTGATAAATACTCGATAATATTTAAAATGTTGCTATCATTAGTGAGTCGATGTTAAGTTTGACAGGCTAATAAACATTGTATTCTATAGTTTGAAATTACTGAACTACTTCAAATTCAGCCCCAGTTCATTATAAATTTCTCAATATTTTTAATATTTTTTTTTTTGTCATCAACTTTCAGTTCAGGGATGTCACCAAGTATTCTTACCCCTCTTCTCAACAAACTTTTTATTATTCATTTCATATTTAAGAATTTTTCTCAGGTGATTTCATTTCTTTTTGACATTTTAATATATTACATATATGTATGTATTACATACATACTCGTACATAATATTTGTTTTATATTAATATGAAAAGAAATATCGATTCATTTTCAATATTATCAACAACTATAATGTTAGGGGGTGCGGGGAGGTAAATAACGAAAAACAATATGTTCTTTTTCATACATTTTATAATGCTACTCACAGCATACAATTATTGCTACATTTAAATCGTAATTCAAATCACGTATCGTGTTGTTTTGTTTTTTTATGTCTTGTATTAAAACATTTTTACAATTCCAAGTCTGTATTCACCTCATCCTTCCTAATATATATATATATATTATACGTAAATTCCTTTTAGACACTGAATTCATTATCTGAGATATTCTCTAAGATCAATATTCAATATTTATATGCATATACATATATACTTATATATCCTTATATAAGCCAAACAGGATAAGACATGGTTTTTTATTTTTTATTTTATTTTATATATTTTGAACAGAACCTTTTCAAAAAACCAAAAAAAAAACACACAAATTGAAGACAATTGTTTGCTTAAGATAAAGGCAGCAATAAAAAATGAATTCGTGTATAACAAAAATAAAAAAAAAAATATAATATACAAAAAATTGAATTAATAGGGACTTTTTTCAGATAAAATAAGTTATAAAAATGTATAACATACGGTGGTTTGGTTTATTTAAATGGTAAATTTTATTACATAAATTGTAATTAAACCACTTAATTTTGTATATATATGTATATAATAGTCTAATAGATATATATATATCTATATATATATATATATATATATATATATATATATATATATACATATATCAATTCAATTTATATATATAGTTTGGTCAAAACTATGTATTAGCAATTAAAAAAACATCCAGGACTTGATAAATCGTCCGAAATTTTAAAGGTTAACGATTCAAGAGATAAGTCTTCATATATTTTTTATATACATATATATATATATATTTATATAAGTATATATATATATATATATATATGATTATATTTTTTTATATAATTATATTAACTGATAAGATTGAATATCTTTCCAAATATATAGAAAAAGATGTAGAAAAGCTCAATTTTAGGTCCAGAGTATTTCATGCATAAATACAACACTTCATTATTTTTCAAAAGCTAATTTTTAAATATTCGAAATGCACATAAATAATTTGCTTGATATTCCAACTACACCCTTATGCTCTAGATTAGATATGTTATTAAGAGCTTGCAATATACAATGGTTAAACATACTGCCACACTAATTTTAATAACTATAATAAAAATTTTATCACAATGTGCCACTTTTAAAGTATGACAAAACAATATTTAAAAATTGTATTGTTAGGCTTTACGAAACCACTTGTTGTACCACTCAATCAATAAAAACCCAATTATTTTGAAAATACGCCCTTATATTGAATAGAATTTAACAAAAACAAATCAAAAGCAATTAAATTGACAAATTTAATAAAACTCGTACGACTAGGCAATTTTAATTATGTATGTAACAATTGCTATTTTTTATGTTATAAAAACTGTGTACGGAATAACAAAGCTCTTTGAAAGAAATAAATAATATATTAAAATATTCGGTAGCTCCTCCGTATATAAACCGTATCTACTCAATTTCATTACGAATTGTTTCCCATCATTTCAAATTATTATTGACATTATATATACAATTTCTTTTATTGACTTATCTTAGACAACAACCGCAAACAAATTCAAATTTACTTCTGGCAATAGGTGAATTGCGACAATTTTATAAATTAAAATTTTTGTATGTTAAAATAACAAATATATTGAGATGGAATTTTAAATTAAAACTTCTAATTGAAAGTTTTGAAAAAAAATTAAAAAAATATTTTATTTCGCCACGTCTCTTTTTAAATATCTATTATTTAAAAGAATAATAATGAAAATCGATTGGAAAAGTTTCATATTTGTATAAATAATATAATAATATAACGAATTTTATTTATATCATTGTCTCAAGGAGTTTTAAACTATTAAGCTCGCTATCTGTTAATACCAATATGTACCAACAACTATATCTATAGATGAAAATATCTGTTGACTGTACTATACTGAAGTTTATTTATATAACAACTGAAAAGTCGTCAAATAATATTTATACAACTTTTGGAACAGTAAGGAAAAAAATAATTAATTATTTTAAAAAACTAGTAGGACTTCTTCAATGATTTTAACTTACAATTTGCTTTTGATTATTTTACAAAATACTGTCAAATAATTATTTTTACGAAGAATTATATATAGATAATAATTAACAATTGGATGTGGATATCAGGACGGTATTCGCACAAACGTTGTTCGATTAAAACTGAAATCAAATAAAAACCATTCTATATTTGATTCGCGACGTCTACGAAGAACTTGTAATATAATCTGATATAATCTGATCAGTGGCGGCTCAAAAACAAGTTGGGCACTGCCCACCCAGTAAAATTCAGCTAAAATTGAAAAACAGTTTAATGTAACAGTAAAAATTGTTCAGAAGCCCAATATATGTTTTTACAAATTTTTACAAGTTTTCAACGAATGAAATTATAAATTTTAAATTATATAATTATAAATTTTGTTATATTTCAGCTAGAGCATCCACAATTTTACAACACGATCAAAATGATCATTAATCTGAATCACAAATCAAGTATAAAATATTTTAAAAGATACATCAAAACCGTATAATTTGTTCTAATTGAATCTGTTCGTAGCCGAGAGTTTTGGTTATCACTAAAAATAAAATGAAAACTATTATGAATGCGTAGTACTCTACAGTAGATACAGTTTTCCACATTTAAATTAGTCTATACCATAATAATTCTACAGAGAAAGCTATTGTATGTGATCGTATATTCTAAATCTCTGTGTAAAAGCAGTTAGGGTGTTCATCCCATAGACTAATATAAAAAAAAAAATTCGGGTCTTACTTTCTAACTAAATACAATTACATGTTTTTCTATACAGATACAGTTAAAAATATGATGTGATATGCACCGTAGGTGAAAATGCACCACTTGAGAAGATTTGCTCACTATATTATTTAGTATAATTTGTTTTCTTAATATAAAACATTTCAATACTTAAAGTGATTATAATAAACTATATAATTATTATAAAATGTTTCAATATAAGAATTAAAATAGAATAAAATACAAACTTACCAATTGAATTAGAACATGGTATGTACCTATAAAAAACAAATAAACGATAATTAGAAAAAATTAATTTTTAATTGAACACAATATATTTCAGTTGAGTAGATTAATTAGTATAAGATCTAATATCTGTATGTTTGTAAATATACATATATGTAAATTATGTTATAATGTATATACAGATATACTTGTATGTAAATGTATTATTATTAAATAAATAAATATTAATTGAATTGAATTAAGTTTGCAAATCTATATTTTAACTTTTAACAACTGTATTAAATTATTCGTTAGTCTGGAAAATTATTATTATTATTATAGTTATTTTCTATTTTAATTTATTTTTTTGTATTGCCACTTATCAAACTATTTATTATCTTTGAATTTTATTTTCCCATTTCTATAATAGTAATTACCGAAAATGAAAAAATTCACTCATAGTAAGAAAATTAGTCTAAATATATTTACTCAAAAGTCGAACTATTCTTCTAATTTACCCTAACATCTTAATCTAACCTAAAATCAAAATATTTTACAAAAATATACTTGAAATTTAGTTTTTTAAAGTATTATTTTTTTTCGAATTTTATTTAAAAAGAAAATTCCTCTGTAGAATTAAAATATTTATTTATCAGATTTTCCAAAAAAAAAAAAAAAAAAAAAAAGCAAAAAAAAAAAAACAATTTGAATATGATAATAATTATATTCTTCATGAATATTAATAAAATCATTACAATTTAATTTATTCATATCCATATATATATATTATATATATATTTTCCTATATGTAATATTTGTACATTATATTTATTATTACTATATTATTGTATATTATTTATATAAGTGTGTGTGTGTATTTAGTAATATTATTAAAAAATCTACTCATTTCAGTTCAATAATTATGTAAATTCATTTGCATGATAATAATTTTTCCTACTTTCACAAATAATATTCTATTATTGTATATATTCTTTCTCTTATAATCTCTTTAAATAATTTTATCCTATTTGGTATATTATGTGTACTTAGAATATTATGAAAAAATATAAGAAGACATTTTTTTTATAAAATTCATTCAAGTTTAGATTAGAAAGCAATGATATTCAATAAAAAGATAGCTATCTCTATCTCAGATTTATATAAGATTTCTTCAATTTCTACAATAAAAAAAAAAAAAAAATTTCAAATTTTATCTGACAACTTTTTAAATTTTAAAATACTATTGTACATGACACAATAAAATTTAAATATAAAAATATTATTTTAAAAATAATGTTTTTAGTAGCTGGTAGAGGTGTCAGAAATAACAAATGATTCTATCATCATCATCATTGTCCTGTAACTCCATCCGTGGGGCGTAGAGCAACGAATGATAAACACATTTTTTAAATTTATTTAACAGTATAGGAACAAAATGAGTGGTTATCACACTGGTTCAATTAGAGCTGTGATACAATATGGATCATAAATTTTAACGTTTAGAATCTAAATAAATTTGAGTTTTAAATAAAGAAATGTAGGTCATAAATATTAGTATAGATAAGACAATGAATCGACGAAGTAAACTTCTACATATATGCTTTATTGTATTTTCCCTATACAAAGAGCAGTAGCAGTATAAATAATACAGATAGATTAATTTCATTCTTACAAGGTTAATAATGTGTCATCTAAATTAGTACAAAAAAAAAAAAAATTAAACAAGGCCCTTTCACCTCCGCATAATGCAATACATTAATCTCGTCATGTGTTCATAAATCTATATTATAATACACAAGAGCACGATTAGTGAAGGCACACGTTTCGTGGTTTTTCGTGTGCCTTCGTTTTTTTTCTTTATTCAATCAATCAATGATGTAGGGGATCGAAATAAATTTTTATTTTAGCTCAATTAGTTGAAGCGTCATGTTAATATAAGAAATTTTTGTGAGTTCAATTCTGTTTTGAGTCAAATTTTTTTTTTTTATTGTTTTTGGATTATTGTATTTGGTTTTTTGCACTTTTAGTAGGAAAAAAAATTAATCAGTAAGATAACATTAATATATATGTTTTAAAGGAAAATTTATTAAAGATAAATATTTACTTTTCAGATACACGAAATTTATAGGATATATATATAATTTTACATTATTTTTATCGAACCTATATTCAAATGTTATTGTTCAAATTTATTTTACAAGTTGTATATTATATAGTTAATTTTAATAAAAATGAATAGCGGATATTTGATTAGATAATTATATGTATATACATACTAGAAAGCGCCCTGGTAAATCTCCGGTCAGCGAAAAACAAGGAATTTTTCTGTGAAACGACACAATAAAATGATTTTTAATAAATTTGAAACTTTGATATGTTTTAAATTATCTGAAAACAATGTATATAATAATAATATTAATAGCAAAACACAAAAATGATGATTTCAATGTTTCAAATATTTAATTTTATGAAAAATTATTTTGTTGTGCCGTTTTACAGAAAAATTGCTTTCTTTTACTCGGCCGGGTATGTACCCAGGTGTTTCTTCTAGTGATTTTACACATTTGTTTACAGTTTATAAGATACATTATTCCAACAGTCATATGGCACAAAATCCATTAGCAAAACAAAGTCAGCTACGTATTATGAAATTTCATACTCTACACAAACATTTTTCTCTTGTCAGTTTTGTTTTTTGGAGCTTTGTTTTTTAGAGATAGATTTGTTTAAATTTTTAAAATGGCTAAGGGTGAACCTACATTTTTATTGTAGATATTATTTATTTATTTATTAGCATAAAATAATTAATTAAAGGTTTTTACTTGCCATTTTGTACTTAATTAAATTTATTCTAAATATATTGAGACAGGTTAGTCTAAATAATTACAAATCAAAGGTGTAAGTATTCTAGTAATTAAAATATATGAAATTAACATATTTTACAAATGGCAATAAATAAAATAAAATAATATTAAATTATTTATTTATTTTAAATTTGCCACAAAATTAATTTGAAATTGTAAACAAAATTAAAACCAATTAAAATTGAATTTTAAAATGCGTGTTCATAAACGTCAATAAATTATTGTAGTGTGACCGTTATAAACTAAAATTATTACGATTGTAAAGTAGCATGCAGACTATCATTTTATTTATCATTTCATTTCGCGACTGTTATTTAAAATGATGGTGTAATTGTGTTAATTGATGGAATGACAGTTTAAATGATGAAATATCAAAAAAAAAAATTGATTTGGACTGACAGTTTTGCAAAAAATGATGGGAAAACTGAAATGATAAATGAAATGATAGTCTGCATGCTACTTAAGTCAGTCATTCATAATACAATTGTCTCGTCATACTGCATTTATGAAAAAGCCTATAGCATTAAAATTTTACTGCACTAATCGAAAACTAAAGCTATAGAAAAGCAAATGTTAAGCATGTTACATTTTTCATTAAGACTATTTATTAAGACTATTTCTAATTGTATATAATTGGATATACCAAATCTCTGTATAAAAACAGTTATAATGTTTATTCCATAAACTTGGAATTGTATTAAAAAACAAATAAAAAGACAAGATATAATAGATCTCAAAACAGTTTATTAAAAAGAATTAAAAACATTGTCCTTTAATGCTTAGTTCACTGATTCAGAACATTTTGTTCCGAACAATTTTGTTAAAAGAGAATTCTTATGATTGCGGTTCATTACTTCAGAACATTGTGTTCCGACCAAAAAAATTTAAACAACAGACATTAACATTTGAACTTGATTTGAATTATTTTTAAAATTTTTGTTTATTTCAATCTCAATATATCAAATCATTGTTATTCAAATAAATAAAATTATTAAATAATAAATAAAACTTAAACAAAAAAAAATATTTTTATGAATTGTTTGTTTTTTTTTTTTGTTTATGTTTTGTAAATTGTAATGTGAGAAATGTCAAAAAAATTAAAAATGACAACAAAAAAAAATTGTTCCGAACACAAAGTTAAAGTTAACTTGTTCAAAAAAAATGTTCCGAACATTTATGAAAATTGAGAGAATTCAAATTTTCATACAAAAAATATGCGCGCGCATTGGTTCGGAACATACGTTCTGAATCAGTGAATCAGGCATAAAAAACAATCTTAAAAAGGATTGTGAACATATGTCAAGTATCGTAGGAAACATTTAAATTGTTGTTTAGCTCAAACAATGTATATTTAATAAAACTAAGTGTGTTTCAATAAGTTTAATTAATATCCTAATCGATTATAAATCGGTTATAAAACTGAACGGTTATAACACATCATCAAAATGCTTAGTCTATATTATTTAAACTTAGTGAAACGTACATATATAGTATTTGTTATTTAAAAATGTTTCACCTAGAACGTATACCGCATATTCGATCAATCAAATATATTAAAGCTTGCTGAAATCGATACACATTAAATCAACACTCAACATGCGATTGTTATTCGGTAGTAAAAAGCGATCAAAACAACTTAGTATGTAGTTGTAGAAATAATTGATTTAAAACTAAAACCAAAATAATCAAATTTAACATAAATTTCTTGAAAATGTATTTAATTCGTTAGTGACATTAGAAAATAAAATCGATATAACAACAATTAATCTATAACAATAAGTTTCTTTTTTTTATTTAACTTTTATTATGTGTCTTTAATATACAAACATAAAACTTAATAGCCTATAAAAAGTTGAAGAAAAACGGCTTTAATAGAACTAGCTACTATTAACATTTAAATTAATTTTATGTTAATTCTAATTACTTAATAATTTGTTTTTTGTACATTCATAATTATTATTGTATGCTTACATAATACTACTTTCTTATATGTATAAAATATTGTAAAAAAAAGCTGATCGTAAATCAATATTATGTCTTGTTATTTTAAATAGAACTTAAAATATACCTAGCTAACCTAACTTAACATAATAATTAATCCTATTTAAACTAACTTAAACTAATTCTTAAACCTAGAATGTACATGTTTAATACCTATTACTATGATTGAATGTGCTTTCTAACCACCAATATACTCTTTTAATGTTTTTGTCTCTGTCTGGTATGGGCATATCAAATCATAACCGTTGCCCAGTTCATATTCTATCGCTTTACATGTGGCCTGAATTATAACAATAGTAAACATCTATGATGGAACAGAGTTGTATTCATATTGTTTAGTTCTATTTGAACCTCAAAATGAAATTATACAAGGTCTCAGATCTAATAAATTCTGGAAGTAGGCGTCTGTGAAGGCTGCTTTTTCATGTATAGAGCAGTACAGGTACACCTTGACACCTTTGACTCATTGGCTTGTTCTACACAGTTGTTGTATTCACTAAATCGTTAACCTATTATTTATTTTACATGTTCCATCGAAATTGCTAAACTTTCGTGTATGTCTAATTTGCTTATTTTTTGTACCTCATCTATGAATGATAAATTGGTTTAACCAATTTTTTGTCAGTCGAGTACAAAACACTGAAGAAGTCTGACTGTAGAGACAAAGTATGCGTATCTGTATGATAAGCATATCAGTAAAATTCAAAGGAAAATATTCGACTATTTTCACTATTAATTTTTTGATGTTCTTCAATTATGTTTTGTTTAGCAATGGTCGACCTAAAATTGGTTGTACCTCGTATTCTTGCTATTACAGCTTCTAAATATAGGGCAATCAAAATTAGCCGTTTTGATCGCCCTATATATATATTTTTGAACAGTTTTGGCATGATATTTTATATTATGCTAGTAATTCAGATATTTATATTGACATTTTTGTATATTGGGACAACCAAATGCCTGATGTCAATATAAGTTAAGTGAATGTGAAAATTGAATTTTAAGTACTTATAGTATTGTAAATTTGAATTTAACCGATTCAGAATAAGTTCAAAGTTTTATTTAATTAAATTTTCTTCAGATCACAAAAAAAATCATACCTATGTATATTATGTATATGTATTATATAAATAATATATATATATTTTTTCTTTTTAAATTTTAATTTTAACATTTTGCAAATATTGAAATCTGTTTGAAGTGTTTTTTTTTTGTATTTTCAATTTTGTGAATTGCAAATTTCTACATTTTTTTTTTTTTTTTTTTTAAGTATTTACTAAAGTATTTTAAACTTTATAAAAGTTAAATATTAGATTTTTAAATTATATTATGTACATAATATATATTATATATATGTATATAAAAATTTTCACATTTAATCCTTTTTATTTATCTGTAGAAGCATTTTTTGAGTACAGAAAATTGATTCTTGTATTTCGCGTAAAAGTTAAATAAATAATTTTTGTTTTTTTGAAAATTACAAGAATGTATCTTTAATAATTTTTATTGTTATTGTTTTTTTTTTTTTACAACTTTTATATAAAAAAATAATAATTTCTTAAATTCATGTTCGCTTTCTTTTATTTTATAGATTGTTGTTTTTTTGATAAAAGGATATTTTTTGTTGTTTTTGTTTGTTGTTGTATTTTCTTATTTGGTTTTAAAAACAAAAGAATCACTTCAGGTATACTAGGTATTTATAATATCGCAATTGTTAAATCTGAAATCTGTTAAATATATGGTTCTTTAAGTTGCATATTATTATGTGTATAGAATTTCGATTGTGTGAAAATTGTTTTTGTTGGTTTTTATATTTTACTTCCGAATGCATTATGTGCAGTAGTTTAAAAAAATACAAAAGAAATAAAGGAACTGCGAAAGTTGTTTATGTAAAAAAAATTCTATTTCCTAATGGAGAAAAAAAAACAATAAAAACAAATCTTAAAAAGATTTTGAAAGGATTTCGTTAAAATGAAAAGTACATTTTCTATATTGTTTTTTTTTTTACATTTAAATGAATTGATGATGATTATAAATGCATAGTTTTAAAGGGGGGGAAGATTGAATTTTATTTTATTTTATCATTTTTTTTTTTTTGTTTAAATCAAATTCAATACGGACGATAAAATTTTTCAAATTTATGGTTGAATTTTTACAAAAATGTAAGTGGTAGAAATTATTTCTTTTTAGAAAAATCTTAATAGTTTTTACACTTATATTTTAGTATTTATAGCTTTTCCGTATAGCACATTGCATTTATGTAAATTTTCCTTTAGTACTTAAAAAAGTGAAAATTTTCTTTAATATTTTCAAATCTTTGCATAGCCATGCCCACCTGTAATACAAATTGCTATATGTATGTATTATAGTTTATATATTGATCTGATATTTTCACTATCAAGTCGCATAATGTATTTTAAACTTGACATTGGTATATAAATAAATAAATAAAAAGATTTTCCAAGGTTTTTGTTTTTTTTTTTTTGAATATTTCTGAAGTGAATTTACAAGAAATAAAAATTTTATTTTAAAATTAAACAAACAAAAACATAAAACAATAATTCTCATATAAACACGACGTTATATTGAAGAATAATATACTATATATAATAAACCACTCATAAGAGCAATTTTAGAATAGGTTTTAATTTAGGTTTATTTCTTAGTACATAAGTAGTGGTCAAAAAAATTTTTTTGTCGCCATTTTTCCTTTAAATAATAAATTAATTTTTAAATAAATTAGTCAGCTAGCCTAAATAGTCATAGGTGCAAATACAATAGTATAAGCTCTAAAAAATTTAATATTGTTAAAAAAAAAATTATGAATGTATATCATGGCAATAAATAAATAATAAATAAACAATAATTAAAGATATTATTAGTTTAAGAATGCAGTATACAAAATGTGATGGGTTGAAAAGTGTAGCTGTAAAAATTAGATATGGTGTAACACAATGAAGTTCACTCGGACCTACTAGATATTTTCTTGTTACATAAATGGCTTATTATGCACAAAACTGAATGGTAAGCCATTTATGTTCTCTGGTGACCTGGCCATCACCTATGAAGAAAAAACAAACAAAGAATGGGAAGAATTAATCAACATGGACATGAGTGAAGTTCATCAATGGATGAAGCGACATAGCCTGACAATAAATACAGCTAAAACAAAATATATGTTATTTAAACGAAAGACAGGTGATGCCTTAAATATTTACTATAACAAATGTAAGTTGGATTCTGTGAACAGTTACGTAAATATTTGGGAATATTATTAGATGAGAACTTAACGTGGGAATAACATATAAAAGAACAAATAAAAAAAAGGAAGAAAAATTGCAGGACTATTCAAACTAATAAATAAAAGGGTACCACTAAAAAATATGGGATCAATTTACTACAGCTAATTCGATAGCGCAATTATATACAGAATTCAAATATGGGGAAGCACTGTGAATAAAAATTTAAACACATTACAGAAACTGCAGAATAAAGCGATAAAGAACTTTTTTGGATATAAAAGGAAAACTTCAACACAGGAAATTCATAGAAAGCATAAAATTTTTTTACAATTGAATCTTATTATAAAATGCTAACAAGCCGCACAAATACATCGCATATAATATTACTAAGAATATTAATACAACTATTAAGCCTATGATAAATAATGAAATTAATACATACTCTCACTAGAAATGCAACTCAAATAAGGATAACATTTTCAACAAAAAGATTTAACAAACATGACACAATATATAATACAGCATACAAAACGTATAATGAATTACCAAAAGTAAATTTAAAAGTAAAATTAGTGATTATTTTCATCAATTAAGTTATAATACTTAATATTATATATACATATATAAAATAAAATCAAATTTAAATACCTTTTATAAAAAACAAAAAAAAAACCTTATTTTAAAAATAAAATTGCACTGAATTAAAACTTAATTAGTTATAAGTAAAATTGTAAAAACTAAAAACACTCTGTACGAGCATTTGAGTAAATAAATGAACAAAATAAATAAAAAAAACTAAATCTTGTGTTTTTTTTTCTTTTAATATTCATTACTTTTATTGACAAAGTAGCACAGCTTTTAATACAAATTATATACAAATTAAAAAATATTTAATATTTTATAAAATTCACACATACAAGTAAATATTTTTTTTTTGTTATATTTTACTACTCTAAAAAAAATTAATTTTCTTTAACCGTGATATTGACAAAACATTAGTTTTGGTATAAAACATTACAGAAAAAGCCATATTTAAAAATAAAAGTAAGATACTTACAATCTAAAGATTACGTATATACATATATAGATATACAATTATTATATATCATAACATAAACAAAAAAAAAAAAAAAACAGAGAAGAAAAAAAAAAAAAATAAAAAAATATATAAAAAAAAAAATAAAAAAAAAATATGTAATAAAATGTATTAGAATGAGAAAAGAAAATATATATAATTAACAATGACAGTAAACATATATAAACTAACAAATGAATAAAATATGTTATGACACAAAAACTTGATTCATAGACAATGACAGTTTTAAAAAATTACATAAATCTGTTCTATTAAAAATACAATTTCATCATTTTGAAATATATAAGATACTGCAACAAACTACAGACTTATCAAAATGATTGGCTGATTTAAATTATAAATTTATATATTATTAAATCCTGCTGAATCGGTAATGCTGAATTGATGATCAATCAATTAACTTTTAGTATAAAAATATTTATAATTAGAGATTTTTACTTGACATTACATTTTTTTCTTTACAAATTAAATTTATTCTAATTAATTAAAACATATTAGTCTAAATCAGTACATATCAAAGTTGTAAATATTGTAGTATGTAAGATCTTGAAATATAAAATTAAGCATATTGTACAAATATATATAAGGCAATAAAAATTAGATAATAATAAATTAATTAATTTTTGATTCAACATCAATAACCTGTCAAATAGACATGTGCATATTTTTGACGTTATGTGTCTTCGATACCTTCAATACCCCGAACACACATTTAATATTTGTGAATTGCAATTTATTATTATTAACTTATATATATATAATATAAATTAAATTTTTATAATTATATGTAATAAAAATTACAAACAGTAAATTGTATAATTACATATTCTCATGTTTTTTGCCGTTTCTCACAACATACACAACTAACACAGAACAAAAACGATCAACAAACAACTAATCATAAATATATGACTGCTTTGTATGCTCAAATTTGACTGCCATTTTACATAAGCAAAAGTAGGACGATCGTCAATTATTGGCTGCATAACTGCGTAACCGAAAGCATTTTGACAGTTGATTTTTTTTTTTACAGTTTGCAGCGCAGACTAACCGAAATCAGAAAGTCGACATTTTGTCAATCGGCTTAATGGAAATCTATTTAAAGTCAGGATCTCTCTACCAGGGTTATCGACTTCAGAAAATATTTATTCTACAAATAAATAAAAATAAAACAAATTTGAACAAGAATGAAGATATACGAAGCCAATAAATGGTATAAATTAGATTAAAAGCTACTTTATCTGTATGCCTAACGAAATTAATTAATCGATGAATTCGATACCAGTGATACTGAAATTATAATCAAATTTCAATAACATTTAATTTAACATGTAATAAGTAACTATAAACCATTTTTATACATAATACGTTCATACGTTAACGTTTTGATCGATTTTTATAACTCACAGATGTATTTTATTTATAACATCTTTTAATAATATATAAAATCAATTAAAATACAAGTCATGAGCTGTATAATAGGTAATCTTACACTATAAATATATATAATAAAAATTACAAACAATAGATTGTATAGTTACATATTCTCATGTTTTTTGCTGTTTCTCACAACATACTATACTAACACAGAACAATAACAATCAACAAACAACTAATCATAAATATATGACAGCTTTGTATGCTCAAATTTGACTGCCATTTTAATTAAGCAAAAGCAAAACGATCGTCAATTATTATCTGCATAATCGAAAGCATTTTGACAGTTGATTTGTTTTTACAGTTGCAACGCAGACCGAAATATATATAAGACACTTTAAAAAAGTATACTGACTGAGTGATAATTTCAGCCCTAAAGTTTGTTCCAATTTCGTTGCATATTTCAGTGAATTTAATTTGGAATTGTTAATATTTACAGCAATTTGGAACAAGCCAAGATGTCAATGTGTACCTGTACTGCTCTATGCATTAAAAAGAAGCATTAATAGTAGCCTATTATACCTGAATTCATTGGCTGAGAGCTTGTATATTTTCATTTTGAGGTTTAAATACAACTAAACTAACAGAGTTGTTAAAATTTCAATTTTCTATATTTGCAGTTTGGTGTTATAAATAAAAGAGGAACACCACAACTGATTAAGTTAGACTGACAAATTGTCAGCCTTAATCTACTATAAATTTGCAGTTAAGTTAGAAATGTTTATGAATAAATCTAATTTTTAATATTTGGTTTATGAACAAAATACTCATCAATATTGCTAGTTTAAAAAAACTAGATCAAATTAAAACAAAATATTACTAAGTCTTAAAGTTCTTAAATCATTGACAGGTACAGAAATTATTTTTTTTATAATGCAAAGACTTCATTACAACTCAATTCTATAATTCCCCCATCCTTTATTTATCATTAAAATTTATCAGAATAGTTTCAAAGAAGAATAATTATCAAGTTGATCTTAATAAATAACTTCCAAAATTTGCTAATACAATTTCTGAAAATTCAAGCAGGTATTACGAAACAGTGTCAAGAGACAGTTAATATCAACATTGACAAATACAATTAACACAGATATCAAAACATTAATAGTGATGAGAAAAATAATAAAACATAAAATAAAAAAAAATCGCATTTCAGAAGCATTAATTCTAGATCCAACCCATATAAAAGGTCATATCAAAAATAATTGATTTGTGCTGCTTATGTTATAGGTAATAGAATTAATAGGTAACAAATTTGATGGGTAACAAAACAACAATGGTTATAAAATCACAAAAATAATAAACCTATATAGACACTAATAATGACATGTATATATATATATATGTATATATATATATATATATCATATCAAATAGACTTAAAACAAAGTCTACATAATACAATTCATAAAATTCAATATTATATTCTCCTCCAAATCCCAAGATAATGTCTCGATATTTTTTATTTCAATTTGTTTAATTCACAAATTATTTCTTTGATTACAATCGACATTTTCCAAAACTTAAAAGCTATACATTTTATCTATATAGTTCAGCAAAGTAACGAATTAAATAAGATTGGAATGTTGTAAAAATAAAAAAAAGATTATTTTTTTTTTAAAAATAAAAAAATTTAATACCTGAAAATAATATGATATAAAGACAGTCGTAATAAAACTTCAAGGATAATTTAAAACTCAATCACTCAATAAAAATAAAAAAAAAAAACAAATAAACAAACAAAGGAAAAAAAAATAATACAAAAAACATAAAACGACAAATAAAACACAGTGTTTTGTTTGTTTTGTTTTTGTTTTTTTTTTCATTTCATCAATTTAATTCATTTACAAAAAATATCAAAAAACAAAATACATATACATAAATGTAGCTTTAAAATAAATTTAAAAGAATTATGTGATAGAAAGAGATAGAGAATCAAAGGATAAATTATGCAATTTTAGGTTAAAAACAACAAAAACAAAAACAAAAAAAAACAACATACACAATTCCCAATTATATGTAAATAAGATAAATATTTAATTTTTTTTTTGTGCAAGTAAATAACATTACTTTACATATGGATATGTATAATAATATATTACCTATCGAAACAGGGACGGAGCAACAAAAAATATTTGTTCTACAAATTAAGAAAAATATAACAAACTAGGGTATATAATGCCATTGCTAATCTAGTAAAGTTTTGGTGCAGTTTTAAAAAGTATGTACGTTAATGACCAACAAGAACAATGTAAAGTAAATGTGTATCATCTCTCATTATAATACATTATGTTTATATAAGAAAAAAGATATGTACGCAACCAATAAATGACACAAATTAAACTAAAAATTCTGATACTAAATCTTTACAGTGATGAAATTAATTAACCGATGTATTCGATACCAGTGATACTGAAATTATAAACATAAGATTTAATTTGACATGAGACAGAGCAACAAAAGTAACTAAATCATTTGACATGACATCAGGGACGAAGCAACAATAAACTATTTTTTTCGTTGAAATTTTGATCGATTTTTATAACTCACAGATGTATTCATAACATTTTTTAATAAGTTATAAAATCAATCAAAATATAAGTCAGGAGTTGTATAGATAGTCTAAGTAGTGTTATAATGAATGAAACCACTTCTAAAAATAATTTGTTATCTAATAAGTAATTTTAACTGAACTAGGTTTTAAAATAATCGAGTTGTAATATACCAATAATCGTATCCAATTCGAGTTAAAATGCACAGCACTGCATTTTATAGCAGTAAAATTTAAATTAAAACTGGAACCTCTGAGCAAGTGTACGGGATTTGTGTTTTGTGTATTTTTCCCGAAATATCAAATTTGCACAATTTTTTATTTCTGGCCCCTTATGTCTCCTCTGGGACCATAAATGTGACACAAAACATTTTCGTGTGAATTTTTTCTATCATCATCTACCTCCATATTTTACCAATTTCTATTTTGATACATCTGGCTGATAAATCAGTAGCTGGTAATCAGCATAATGTAAGCAAGACAGAAGTAATAGTATATAGAGAGACATTATAAAAATTTTATTGTCACTTACACTATTTTCACACTCATGTTTGATTAATTCTAAGCTTTACATTACTCAAAAGAATATGAGTTTTTAACAGAATAAAAAAAATTGACAAATATCTAAAATAAATTAAAATCTAAAACCATATTTTATAAATTTACTCTAGCGCTAGTACTGTTAGAATTGCAACCCTGAAATACAGAATTTATCAATTTAGAAAAAGACATTCAATTTTATACGGATAATTATTATTCAAATTGTAATTTTCTACACCCAATGACCACAACTAATTTTGTTTTATCATCATTTATCCTTTTCCCTCCATTTGGACAGAATAAAGCGTTAATATAGATCAGATATTGTGCTTCTGAGACTACTTTTTTCAATTTTTCAATATAATTATTTTTTCAAAGTAGTTGATTAGTTCACTGTTGGTCATCTATCATCTAGTAGAATAGATGATATTTATCTCCTAGTATATTTTAACCCATATTCAGCAAATTGTAAATAAATTCATAACCTAAAATGTAATCTGAACTTACCATCGCTTCAGTAATTACAATTAAATTCATTTTGACTTCAGCTGTTACATTTAATTCCACACTTTCGTCATCATCATTGCGAATAGAATGGAAATAAAGTATTTTTCCATCACTTTCTATATGCAGCTAACATCTTCAATTGTAGCCATCTTCTTTGTTAGATACTAGCTTCGGCTAAAACTGCTGTTCTCCATGCTTTTCTCGGTCTTCCGACATATCTTTATATAAGACGTATTCCGAAATTTAAAAAAAATTGTAGCCATGTTTTTTGCTTATTACTTGCCTTTTCAATTGTAGTCATTTTCTTTGCTGGCTACTTGCTTCGGCTAAAAATGTTGTTCTTTTATGCTTTTGTCGGTCTTCCGACCCACCCGTATTTAAAATTTAAAAAAAAAACCTTAAAATATTGTTACTCCGATCCTTATTTTTTATATGAAAACCCATATATACATAATACTATAATATACGTATATATAAACATATATTATTTTTATTCAACATTCCTGAAATTTTTAAATATTTATATATATACATTTTTTTTATTATTATTTTCCCCAAATACATCGTATAGTAAAGGATTACTTTCATGTAAATTCTTCCTGAATAGTCGTCTCATTCGTTAAAAAATCGTGTAAATAAACATCAAATGTATATGGAACAAAGGTATATATACATAATACATAATATACATATATATATATATAGAAATACATATAAATAAATTAACAAACAAAAAAAAATGTTTTTCTTCTTTAAATTTCAAAAAATTTAGTGGTAAGTTTTAATACTGATATTGATGATGATGATGATGATGGTGGAAATGTTGATGATAATGATATCCATTATACAATGATATTTTCATTTGATAAATCACTAAGGACTAAATGTTGACAGCTTGTGGTATTAAAACAAATATATATATATATACTATATACTATATATATTTATATATATACTCTGTTACATATCGTAAATTTTGTTGTTGTTTTTTATATGCTCATTCAGTTATATTATATTATATGTATTTAATGCGGTTTACGACATGATATCTTAAGACAAAAACTTAAAGATATGATATATTACTACTGATAGTATATATATATATATATATATATATATATATATATATATATATTATAGTTGTATAATAGTATTTAAGTTTACTGAGCAAATTTTCATTTCAAATTTCCAAAAGAACTATTTAAAAAGAAATTTATATGAATGAATATATTTTTTGATAAGATTTTATTTAAATGCTTTTTAATGATGATTGTCTTATTGAAATAATATTTTTACATAAAACAAAAAAAAAAAGAAAAGAAAGACAAAACGTTGAATAATTTTCAAATCAAGAAATTTACCTTAATATTACAATAATAAAAATAATAAATTCATAATTATCTTAATTTAAATTATAATCTCTTATAAAACCTATTATTCTTATTATTATTTCTGCTTCTTCAATTCTTCTTCGTATTATTTGATTCTACTATGTAGATTGAAAATTATTATTTGAAAATCTGATGTTATTCTAACGGTTTTATATGTATGTTTGGTAAACACATTAAGCCAATCTAACAGATTTTGGTTCTACAAGTTTTTCTAAAAAAAATATTTCTATCTATATTATATCTATATCAGGTATATAGGTTAGGTATAATATATAGATAGATGATACATATTTCTATCTATATCAGATATTTAGGTACATATAGATAGATGATCCTCGTGATCTTTTTTTGTCATTATAGTCGTAATGAATTTGAATTTAGCAGATTTTTTAATTAAATTACGGCATAAATGCAAAAATTTAATACCACAAATAACCCGGTACCATTTTGTAATTTATAGTATTAAATTTAATTCAACGATAATTAATGCTAATTAATGGTAATTATTTGCAATTTTCTGAAGTCATAAAACCTATACAGAACTTGTAATAAAGTGTTTTATAATTAAGAAATATTATTCATTAGTGTTAAAAAAAATGGATATGTTAGATTGTGATGAACTCATGTAAACTGATATCAAACATGTAAACCGATATAAGTTGTCAGACAATACATAATGTCAAGAAATAATGTATAAGGTAAAAATAAAATGGGATAGCCTTCTTCGTTTCAAATATTTGTCATAAGTATTTCCCCAAATTTGTATGTTATATATATATGTAACGATCGAATGGAACATAATGTAATATATTCTCCATTTTACTTTGTGTGACACTGTTTTTCCTATTTACTTGAAAATACCTGCTACTTTTCTTGCCTTTTTTGTTTGTGCTAATATTTGGCTTTGTCAAGTCAAATTTTCATCTATTAGTATACTCATAAGTTCCTAAAAAGTATTTATATCTTTTGACAGTACTAAAATTAAATAAAAATTTATAAATATTAATTTTAAAGTTATAAATTTAATTTTACTCGTATTTACACTTAGTTTATGTCTCGAATCATTCAATTATTCATCTGTTCCATATCTTGTTGAATTATATTTTCTAACTCCATTATTGAAGTTGGTTCATATACAATTACCAAGTCATCTACATACCTATAAGGTGTATACTATTTAAATTAATTTTTGCACAAAAGCCACAAAATATTGGCGGACCCGCTGAGCTTCCGTGATTACTCTAAAGTTGTTTTTTCCTACTTCAATTTTAATTCAATCATACTTTGCAACTTGAATTCGATCTTCTAAATAACTTTTGAACCAAATGGATTCGTTATTACGTTTTATGTATCGTTATTACGTATTATGATGTTGTAGTAAAATGTTTACAAGTATTTTTCTGTCTATACAGTGTCAAAAGCAGTGTTTGTTACGTCAAAGAATATAGTAAAGATTTACTTTTTTTTTGTCAAGATAAGATTGTACGTTCCATATTAATTCGAATAAAGCAGCTTCAGTACTTGATTATTTTTTCAAAACCATATTGTTGTTTATATACTACTTACTGTTACGAAGGTAGTTAGTTGTTAATTAACAATCGTTTCACTGCTTTAATTTTATTTGTATTATATATTATAAATGTATAAGATATCAATACAATATAGTTGATGTAATTATATTTAATACTGTCCAAACTAAAAAATTTTAACTGAACAATTGTTGCTTGTTGACAACTGAACAACACTATTGTTAGCTGTTATAAAGCGCAAAAGTAAGAATATTCTTAATATTATAAATTATTGCTACCTAGTCATTAATTGTTGGAAATTATTAGATATTAAATATTAAACAAACAAACTGATAAAATCATAGACCATTTATCTACCATATTTATTACTTATGGGAATCTATAAGTGGCTTAATGCGCAGTTGCGAACTATGTTCTTAATGTTCACTTTGAATTTTTATAAAAAAAATATCATATCAATTCACGCCAATATGATTTGTGATGATTTATATGTAAAAGGAGAAGTAGCGAAACTAAATATTTTTTTTCAAAATTTGAAATGATTTTGATATTTCGAAATTACACCCCATGTACAGTTTAACAATGAAAATGTTTAATTTATCAAATTGTCACAACTCACAGAGTACCAGAATTAAAACTAAATAATTTAATTTTTTTTTTGTTTCAATAAATTATTACATATGTGGTTGTTGTCTAAGATAAATCAATAAAAAAAAAAGTATATAGTGGCAAGAATTAATTGAAATGATGGATTCATATTGAAATTGAGTACGACTTTTTTTATTAAACTACATCGAATTTGGAGGAGCGGGCGAATTCTAGTATTACCATAAACTTACAGTTAACTTGTTAAACTGTCATACTATAATATTATATTTATCATACAATATACATAATATAATTCAATAAATTTAAATTAATTTAATTTCATATTTAAAATAAAAAAAATTAATTTAATTAATTAATTAATTAATATCAATTTTTCATTTCATTTCAGGTATGTCTTTTACATATAAAATTTCAAAATTTTAAACTGGCAATTTAAGGTAAACTTTTATTTACAATATATTTTTTACGAATTGGAATAAATCGAATAATTTTAAATACTTAATATTATTTTAATCAATATCAATTTAAGAATTAAATTACATATATATAATATTAAATTTTGGTATATTGTGTGGGCTACAACAACAACCACTATGGATTTATGCACAATTATACTAATGTGCAAGTTAAATATTGTTTTGATTGATTAGAGTAGACTAAAATAAACCACCAGCCGATAATAGTAGTAGTAGTTATTATGTTCGGTCAGGTTTAATGCTTTGAAAGTTTAATCTTGTATAAAATTAAATTTATAATCAGTATCTAATTACCAGTATGGTATATATGAAAAAATATGATAGTAATATTTATTGGCATGACAGTTGAATTGTAATAACATTATACAGGATGTTAGATTAATGAGTCGAATAATATATTTTCAATTTTTAACAGATTCATTAGTGTATACCTTTTTCTATTTGTACATACTTTACATTTACTAGATTTCAATTTTTACGTTCATAAAGGTTTACGCAATTATTTCTATGTTATAGAGCTTAAAATTAAGGTTTTTAAATACTGAGCATCAAATTACTGTCTCGTGCCAAGATTATTTGTTGTTTCAATATTATAACTTATTTTGATATGCGGTAGATCTGTTGTAAGTGTACTAGAACAGATTTTAATATAATTGTTTACAAAAAAATATTGTAATGTAATTATTATGAAATGTAAATTGTCATTTAATAGCCTTAAGTTTAATTATCTGTAGTATAATAATTAACAGAAATATATTGATTTGATAAATCTGTATACACAACTCTTATACTTCACTATCATATACTTTTAAAACTAATTTTGAAAAATTTATACTCTAAATAAACTTTTATTGCAAATTCACAATTGAAATTATTTAGATTAGATAATATAAAACTTTAAAACTATAAAACTGCTGTTGCAAAAAAATAATAAAAAAAACAAAAACAAATAAAAACTAAGACGTATTAAAAAAATAAAAAATAATTGAAACATAAAATAAACAAACAAACAATAATTAAAAAAAAAATATATATATATATATATGAATCTAATTTTCTTTCTTTATATTTATTTCTCTATAGGAAGGAAAATTTTGCAAATGAGTGTGTATGTGTGTGTATCACAAAAGTAAACAATTTTAAATCTTTTAAATTCAAACAAATTCCAAGTAAACCGAATAAGGAAGAGAATGACATCCTGAATTGTTTTATAATGCATATATGTATATAAATATGTATATATTAGGTCTTATAGTAATATAATATAATAGTATATAACTATATATAGTTCACCTTATGTAAAGGTTATTATGTTATAGGACAAAAAAAAAATATAGAATTCGATAAATGTCTTGTTTCGCATATTCTTAAATTTAATGTATCTACACACTTATATATATACATTACGTATATGTATGTATACTCAATCCATTTAAATCCTCTAAATAAGAAATAATTTCATGTAAGATGTTTCTTAATTGAAAAATTTTCATTATAAATCTTTTTTTTTTTTTAATGGGTGTAAAATTCACCTTAAAGGCATAGAAAAATTCTATTAAATTGAAATTACACATGTGTATATATGTATATATATTGCAAATAACGGTAATGGTGACGGTTAAAGTATAAGATAAAAATAAATGATGTTAAATTTCAATTTTTTTATCATTTATTAAATACACATACCTAGTATGATATTATTTTCCTGTATATTAGTAATACAGTCGAACTTAAATTTAGTAATAACGGTTTTAGTAAAAAAAAATCAGTTTAAAATTATTGCTTGTTGGAAACTGTTTATTACCATTTTAAACATTTTCAGACTTAGAAGCGTAAATGTCCATTCAACAAAAGCAAGCAAATTTAAATTTTTTAAGCTCAAACAAATTTCAAGTAAACCGATTAAGAAAGATTGTTGGTGTTTGTTTCAGGTCTTTCGTCGCCGTATTATTTTAGCTAATCATTGATCATCCATCTGATTGTATAATAATTCAAAGTTCTCAATCTATTTATAATCAACCTGGCTAAATCACAAATATTGCACGCTTGTCTAATTTCGTTGTTTTGAACTGGATTTCGGAGGGTATACAAAGGAATATTTCTAATCGTTTTCATTTCTGCAAGAATAATATTTTTTGTTTTACTGATGTCACATCCAGTTTTTACTGTGTAAATCATAACGTAAGACAAATATATGTGTTATAACTTACTCTACCAGTTCATTAATTTAATTTTTCAAAAATGTCAGACACCCCGATTTTTTTTGTTAATTTGTTGATCTGATTGTGGTTTTTGTACTTACGATCATGGTTTGCAGATGTTGAAAAAATTTGTATAATTTGCAGATATTTCAAGCTGATATTATTTACGATTATGGTCAAATGATATTACTTAGTTACGATCATGGTTTGCAGATATTAAAATAATGTATATAATTTGCAGAAATTCCGAGCTTTATGAATGACATTACTTACGATCATGGTTTGCAGATATTAAAATAATGTGCCTAATTTGCAGATATTCCGTGCTTTATGAATGACATTACTTACAATTGTGGTTTGAACACATTTCAATAATTTGCATAATTTGTAGACATTTCAATCTGACATTACTTGCGATTATGGTTTGCAGACATTGAAACAATGTGCTTAATTTGCAAACATTCCGAGTTTTGTGAATGACATTATTTACAATTGTAGTTTACAGATATTGCAATAAATTCCATAATTTAGAGACATCAAGCACTGTGCATTTTTACTATCTTAGTTTACAGATATTGCAATAAATTCCATAATTTAGAGACATTTCAAGCACTGTGCATTTTTACTATCTTGTCATTAACAGCTGATTTTAATTCTAATCTTATGGCTTCCTGATGGATCACAACAATATTTTATGTTGTTGGTACGACTAACTGAATCAAATTCTAATATAGCTTTATTTCAAAGTTAGAGCTGTTTGTAAACTTTGAATATAGCTTTAATTTTTCTATAATTCTAAATTTGCTTGGACAGGTCCTTTTTCAAATATTTTATTACTAGTAGACATAAATCATGAGCATAATCTGGAGCTATTCACTCTAAATCTTTAAATATAATTTTTAAAACTGAAAATTGTACATTAAGTCACAAAATTACTATTCTTCATTTCATATGTCATTATAAACACCTTCCACTGTACACATATTTGGGTATAAATATTAAACATAATGCAGGTGTGTTAATGACAATAATAACAACAACAACAAAAATAATAATAATAATATACAAGATTAAAATCTTAATAAAAAATAATAACGAAAGATGAAGAAGATTTTCTTTTTACAATATACGATTAAGATTACAATATATACGATAAAGAAAATATGTATATATAATAAAATTAATTTATATTGAAATGACATTATTATTAAATTAAATAAAAAAACTTGAAAAAGAGCAAAATTGGCTAACAATATTTTGCTTTTCATTTATTTAACATATTTACAATTGGGAATGGGTTCCCATTTTTTCTACTTCATTGTCATATATTCAATAAATGAATAAATTCATAAGATTAGATTGTTCTTCAAAGCTTTTTTTTATATCACATTCCACAGAACAATTATTATACAAATTAAAGTAAATATGAGATTAATAGAATTATGGGAACCATTTTATAAATTAATAGATTGTGGCAATACTGGAAATACATTAGTAAGTTTAAGTACATAGATTAATCTAACAAATCATTAAAAAAAAATTATTTCAAATCAACTGAGTTTTGTAACTGTTATTAGTTTTATAAATTTTTGTATTACAATTATTATTAAAATTATAGAATGTCTTCTAAAAGAGTATATGAAATCCAAACTGTTATTACACAACATGTTTTCCCGTTGAATTTTCGTATAAAAACTAATTAGAATAGGTACGTTTTCATAAAAGCATATAGTTTATTTCACTTTACTGATAATGATAATCAAAAGAAAAATTCAAAAACAAATTTTACAACATCCATGCCACAACCCCAACTAATGACATACAAAACTGCATCATATCGGTCGAGGAATGATTTCATATGATTTAAATTCATATGAAGACCCGATTTACACGGTAGATTAATTCCTGGGAAAATCGAAACAGTATAAATGTGGACAAAGTTCATTTCATATGATTTAAAAACCCGATTTACACGATAGATTAGTTCTTGGGAAAATCGAAACAATGTAAATGTGGACAAATTCATAGTACATTTGTAAGGCATTGGTTGAAAATCACTGGAAACTGAAATATCAATTAAAAAGCTGCTTAAATGATTTTATGAATTGTGCAGGAGCTTCTTGCTGTATTATTTTGGTAACAAATTTTTTTATTGACTGTAACATTCTTTTTTTTAACAAATCTTTGTAGATTTCTTAATATTTCGCCAAACATTGATTGATTTTTCGTTGGAATTGATTATCCCGTTCAACAACTTGAGCATGCTTTAAAAATATTATTCTAGTTTTTTTTTATTTAATTCAAAACCTTCCCAAACAATTTTTGAAGTGAATTTTGTTGTTTTTTCCTCACTATCAGTTTTGCTATCAGGATTATTGATTAAATCCATTATATTTATTAAATCATCTAGAATCTATTCAGAAATATCATCAATTGCTTAATCTTCGAATTCTACCCTTGACAAGGTATAGAATTACAAATAAAGGATTATGTTTTTTTTTTATATAATTCCAAGTCTATGGGATGAACACCCTAACTGCTTTTATACAGAGATTTGGAATACACAATCACATACAATAGCTTTTCTTTATGATTATATCATAGAGTAATCATATAAGTAGAGTATTCACGTAGAACAAAATTTGCTAATCACTTTTTCAAATATCAAAATTCTGTGTTCATTCAAAATAATATTACTCAATTCTTAACTGCTTATAAGTTGAGCGCAATATATTTTGTACTCATAAATAACAAAATTTTGTGTGCTTACTACCTATGAACATATTTATTTGCAATTATGCTGCCAAGCGTTTCAACGATATAAAAGTTGTATGTATAGGTACTCAAAAATGTGTATATGCGAATGTGCATGCTACAGTATATATATATACTTCTTTATTTCGCTGCTCGCATTTCTACTTTACTTATGTGATAAAATTAAAAATTACACAATTTGTGTATAAAAAACTATACATGCATTTAAAGTCCTTTGAATAGACCACAAATAATATTACAAATCAAAGTATTGAATTTTTTTATAGAAATTAAAAGAATTCAAGATCATTGCTGTATTTGTTGTTATTTTGCTTTAATTTTTAAAATTTGAAGAATTAACATTTTTATTTGGACTTGGTCAATGTGATTTATGAAATTTGTGATTTGAAACTTTATAGAAGAAATGGACAAAAAAATTAATGTTGGTTTTGTAAAATTAAAAATAATTCAAATTGATTTCTATTGAAAAATATACTGAAAAGTAGGTACATACATGTATTTTTAAATTTTCAGCAATTTTGATTTTGTTAGTTTTGTCAGTTTCTTACCTTAGATAATAATATGAATAATATATATGTATATGAATACATAATATAATTATGAATACAAGCAAACAAACAAGCTATCAAAATTTAAAAAGTAAGTAAAAAAAATAAAACTGGACATTTTATTCTTTATATGGATTGTTGGCTGTTTTTATTTCTTAAAAAATTATTTCATCTGAGATAGAAATAAGATTTTTAACCAAGTTTTAGTTAGTTTTTAGTTTTAAAATTCTTTATTCTCAAATTTACAATTAAAGTGCTTACAAATAAAGATCGATTTTTATATAAATTTTCTTTACAAATAAGAGAATAGTTAGTGACACTTTTTATTAAGAAAATAGTGTTAAGCGCCACTTCAATAAAAATTTACAATTTGAAATTTACAAAATTTTTTATTGTGGGGTAACAATAAAGTATTAAAAATTCAATATACCCAAATAAATAAAAAAAAACAAAAAATTAAAAATAATACATTAATTAGGTAATAAATGAAAACAAAAAAGAATAAGAATAAAAATAAAAAAAAAAAACAAAATAAGTAAACTAAGATAAAATAGTATGAGTATAAGCATGTGAAACAAAAATCAAATTATTCACAAACAAAATATAAGTTCAATAATTAAAAACTCAAATATTCAACTATTGAAAAATAAATCATAAATTCAATTTAAATAATAAAAACAAGTATTAAAACGAAATGAATGTAATAAAATATTTTAAGTAAAAGCTAATAAAAGACAATTAAATTACAAATCAAAAGAAGGAAAAGAAAAAGTTAATAATTCAAGAACAAATTATAATTCACAATATTATTATACTAAAAACTCTAGAAGAATTTCGATTTCATCATGATTAAAACCCAGAAGCCAAGATTTAGTTAAGTTTAAAAAAACATTTCTATTATGTAAAATTCGGATTGCATGTGGAAGTTTGTTAAATAATCTACCTGAAACTATGGAGTATGAATTTCGGAAATTTGTTTGTGCGGAAATTAGGAATGTTAACTAACAGGCTATTATTAATTCTTAAATTGTGATTACTAGAGATTCTAGAGTTTAAATATCCGCTCCGAACAAAAAAAATTTTTAAAGTTTTAAAATAATACAAATGTCTAACAGGTAGGATTTTAAGACTCGAAAATAATTGAAATGTTGGATAGAAGCGATTCTTGTTACAAATATTTCTGATAATACATTTCTGAAGTATAAGTAGAGGGGATATTTTATTATAGTATGATCCTCCCCAGCAAGCAATACCATACTGTAATTTAGAATGAAATATTCCATAATAAATCATTTTTAAAGTGTTAGAAGAACATAGTTGCCTAAGTCGATAAAAGCTACGTAACGTAGATCGTAAATACTTTTTTAAAAACAATGAATGTTCAGCCCAACTCATATTATTGTCAAAAGTAACACCCAAGTATTTAAAGCTTTTCACTACTTCAATTTTGAAACAATTAACACTACAAAAAGAATCATCACAAAAGGAACGCTGAATAGCAATGGAAGAACAATTTTCATTAATTAATTTAAATTTACTACATTCAGACGCATGGAAAATTAAATCTAAGTCCGGATAATCTTGTTAAGATAAACTAAAAAACATCAATTTGGTTTTATTACTCACAACAAGCCTATGTTCTGAAAACCAACTTCTTAACACATTTAGATCGTGATTAATTTCTGCAACCATATTAAGGGGACTTAGCGAGGTATAACAACAGCCGATATCATCAGCAAAAGCAGTTAGTTTACCTTTAAAATTTTGATTGAAAAGAGAGTTAATATAAATTAAAAAAAGAATCGGTCCTAAAACTGACCCTTGTGGTACACCATGTTTAATAAACTGAGGCCTAGTTTTTTTATCACCAATATTAACCCTTTGCATTCTAAAGTTGAGATAGGATTTAAACCAGTCAAAAATTGCACCTCTAAATCCAATATTATATAACTTTTTTAAGAGAATTTCGTGACTGACCATATCAAAAGCTTTCTTTATGTCGACAAATAGTCCAGCGCAAAATTTTTTACTATCTAATCCTTTATTAATATTTATGCAAAAATTAAGTAGAGCATCCTCAGTAGATAGCCCTTTCCTGAAACCAAACTGTTCTGAGTTAAAAAACTTGATTTTTTCTAAATAATCCAAAACTCTATTCTTAACTAGTTTTTCAAATATTTTGGAAATTGAGGAAAGTAGAGAAATAGGTCTATAATTACTAACATCCTTAGGGTTACCTTTCTTGAAGAGTGGTATAACAGTTGCAAGTTTTAATGACTCAGGAAAAACTCCAGAATATAAACTCAAATTAAAAATATGTGATAAAATATCTATGATATTAAAGGCAACATTTTTTAAAAATACATTCGAAATACCGTCTTCACCACAAGAGTTAGAACTATTCAGGGCATTAATAGCAATCATTAATTCATAGGGCGAAATCGAACTAAAATATAAACTGTTCGTACGATAAACATCATTAACAAGATTAAGACTGTGACAACAAGAACATAATATAGATGGTTGACCTGGAATAGTGTTCTCAGCTATTGAAGTAAAGTAGTTATTGAATAAGTTACCAATTACTGCTTCGTCATTTATTAAGGAACCATTGTTTGACAATGTTAAAGATTTATTATTATCAGGAGACCTATTTATGATACTGTTTACAAGCTTCCATTCATTTTTTAAATTTCCATTGCATTTTCTAAATTCATTTTGAAAATAATTATCACGACATTTAGGAATTTCTTTTTTTAAATTAGTACACATTTTAATATAGGATTTTTTAATTCTTGCATTCAGTGGATGTTTATAGCATATCATTCGGAGCTTATTTTTCCTTCTTATTTTGCGGAGTAGACTCAGACTCATCCAAGGTTTCAATCTTTTTTCATTAAATTTTGCTCTAACCTTCCTAGTACATGGTCTCATATGTTGTTCTAATATTTTTATAAATTTGTCATACGCAATGGAAAGAAACGCAGTTCTGAGAAAAGAAAACAAAACGGTATTCCATACAAATTTCACGATTTGTAATCCATAACTAATAAATTTTATTCTTTTATTAGCATTATTTTTAAAAAAAATTTCTGGATTTTGTGATGCTATCATTGACCTATTATTATATGTATACAATTTCATTCATTATCTTTGGCATTAATTGTGTTTTTTTGTTTACATTTTTCTATATATATATTTTATATTGAATTAGATATGTAAATATATGGTGAACACATATACGATATATACTCTTCATATAAATCAAAAGTACATACGTATGTGTATACTCTTCAAATTATCAAACAATTTCCCTAGTCACTGGGAGAGCAAAACTTTATACACAAAACTAAAACAAAACTTAAAACGAAATCGTAATTCGATAAAATTCCGGAAAAATCATTCTGTGAATAGGCTAGAAGTATAGAGGCATTGTATGAAATATTCTCCTCAATAAATAAAAAATTTTGAGTAAAAATAATTGAGTTTCGAAAATTATATTTGAGTGTTTTGGGGTATTGAGTGAAAATGGGATGGAATTTACGTGTTTTGAGTAAAAATGGAACGGCATTTTTAGAAGAAAATGATTAACAAATATTGTTCTACGTGAATACTCTACTTATATGATTACTCTATGGTTATATCAACTAATTTAAAGGAGATGTAGGAGATGTAGAGGAGATACGACTATTGTCTATTTTATTTTACTTTTTTTTTTTAATACTTATTACTTTATTTTATATATTTATTTATTTATTTTATTTATTTATTTATTCATGTTTAGCTCAAACACGTTACAATGAGTTCTTATTCTAAGTTTAAATTTACATTTTAGTTTTAATAATTTTACAATTAAAATTACAAAAAAAAAAAAATATGATATTATAAAAATAAAAAGAAAGAAAATAAGAATAACTAAAACTACAAACTACTTCGTGTTAAAAATTAGAAAGATCGCAAAAGCTATGGCAACTGGGATACAAGAGTATTCCTGACCTGATGAACGGTCAGGGAAAAATCAATAAAGTTTTTGTATTTATTGATGGTAGCGAACATTCTGGTTAGTGGTTCTGATGTAAATGGTTCTATGGAAGGATAGGATAAAAATATTGTTTGAACGAAAACGGGTACTGGAATTAAAGTGCAAATTGACTTTTGTTTTGATATTGTTGGAATCAATTAGATTATTAAAAACTTGAAAAATAAAAAGGATATCAGCAGTAATTCTTCTCGTTTCTAAGGTATTTAATTGTAGAAGCTTAAGTCGATGAGTGTGTGGGTGGTAGTACAAGCGGATTCGACCAATGTAAGTGGCAGAGAGCGTAACGTAGAAATTTCTTTTGAACTGCCTCAATTCTATTTTAATGAGTAGTGTAATAAGGACACCAGGACACAGGACTAGCATATTCCAGGTTGGGTCTTACGAGGGACATGTAAAGGGATTTAAAAATGTATGGATCGTTAAATTCTTTGCACCATCTCTTAATAAACCCCAACATAGAGTTTGCTTTATTCACAATAGAATTTATGTGTTGGACGAATGACAATTTATCATCAAAAATCACTCCCAGGTCCTTGAATTGCGTCACTCGTTTGACACTCGTTTGTTGTCCAAAGTATAATCAGCAGTGAATGGTGCGCATCGGCGGGTGAAAGAAATGACATTGCATTTGTCAACATTCAGTAATAGGTTGTTAATTATACACCAATTCAAGAAGGTATTCAAGTCGTTTTGAAGCAGGGCCGAGTCTTTAGTTGTACTAATTTCTTTAAATATCTTCATATCATCCGCATAAATGATGACTTTACTGTTTTTAAGGACCGAAATTACATCGTTGACGGAAATATTAAAGATTAGTGGGCCCAAATGACTGCCCTGAGGAACACTAGAATTAGCGTAGTACGTACTTGAAGGGGTAAATCTAAAGAGCATATTGTAAGATCTATTAGAAAGATAAGAATCTATTCAATTTAACAAAAAATTGGGAAAACCTAATTTACGCAGCTTCAGCAGAATTACACTATGGGGATCAAATGATCAAATGCCTTACTTAGGTCAGTATATATCACGTCTGTTTGAAGACCAGCCGCCATTGAGCTTAGAAATGTGGAGCAAGATTCCACCAAATATATATATTTTTTGTTGTCAAATTGTCATTTAATTTTTTTTTTATATTTATTTTCAACTTTGACAATCACTAAGAAATAAATATTAATTCAAATAATCTCAATCTAAAAAAATAAAACCAAAACAAAGAACCTTAACCTAAAAAATTTTTTCAAAATATTCACTTTTCAATTAATTTTAAAAATCTATAAACTACTCATAATTTAGTAACCAAATTGCGTATTATAATTTATTTCAAAATCATTAAATCTTATACATAGAATATATCTACAAATTTAATAATATTCTATAGATGTAAAATAAATTTCCTATTTTTTGTTATTATTTTTTTTTTTTTTACCATAAACACTCAATTATTCACAGTCCATTTAATTTATTTTCAAAAAATAAAAATCAAAAAAAAAAAAACAAAAAACCAAAACTAGTAAAAGTAAATCTTCATTAAATATTTCCAATAAAATTTATAAACAAAGAAATTCAAAATTGAATAAAATCTAGAATAAAAATAAAATTAAAATACAAAATTCGAATACAAATCTAAAATCAAAAAAATTATTACTAAAATTTACTTATTTCGGAAAAGTTACGTAATTATCCAAGGATATTTTCTAACCTAAAAATAAAATTGAACTTTTCTCAAGGAAACCAATTCATATCAAAAAAACAAAATAAAAAAAAAAATAATAGAGAAAAAAACAAACAAAGCAAAATTAAAAAAAAAAAAAAGGATGAATGGAAACATTTAATTACTAAAACGTGTAAAAAATTACATAAAGATAAAAACTACAAAATTCCAAAATTTCAATAAAGCTTTCTCTGAAATACGTTCACTTCTTTTATTGCGATTATTTTTTTTTCTTCTTTTTTGTTTTTCACCTGATTAAACACCTAATGATATTATATATATGTATATGAATACATATATTAATCTGTAAGGTATGAGATTTAGGTTAAATTATGTAATTTAATATTTATTTATTTCTCATCTTTCTCTCTTTGCTAGAAAAATGAAATTTTTTTTTTGTTGGTTTGATCCTAAAGAAATATAAATTTTTGTTTTTTTGTTTTTGTTTTTCTTTTTTCATAAAAGAATAAATTTTTGCTCTCTTTAGATATTTATTTGTTTGAATAAAGTGTTTAAAAACTTTTGAATTGGAATTATCTATTATACTATATTTTAATAGTATATCTATTATCCTTACTGACCTATATGCATATATATATATATATATATATATATATATATATGAATTTATTGTGTATGGGTAGACGTATACGTATTAAAAGGAAATATACATAAAATAGTCGGAATATTTTGGGATTAAATTAAATCCGATAATAATAGAAAATTTATTGGAATAATTGTGAATGTCAAAGTTGAAAATAAATATTAAAAAAAAAATGAAAATGAAAATTTGGCAACAAAAAAAAATTAAAATTAAATAAAGTATAAATATTAAAGATAAAGTAAAATAAAATATAGACAATAATTATATCTCTTTAATGTGAATATAAAAATTCGAACTTAAGTCGAGTTCTGTTATACAAACCAAATATATTTTTTATCAACTTTACTGCCTATTATAGAAAAAAATAAATAAACGGTCTTTCCAGTGCAAATTAGGAGTATACAAAGCTATCCTCATGTCAATCTGTTGTTATAATCTAGGCGGGTCTTTGGGAAACCTCTAGTAGCTTCAACATTGAAATAGGGAATTGAATGAATTGAATGTTTTCATTCTGATACTAAGATCTGTCGTCAATACTCTCTGATAAATACGCGATGTCAGAATAAAGCTAGACTTAACCCTTTCACCAATCTTTAAGAAAACTTTGCAAAAAAAAATATTGTTTTACAAAAGTATAACTATTAGGGGCTTACTAAACTCCTGGAAAAATTTTGTTGATCAAGGTCCAATTTTAGACCGGTTTTGAAAATATTCGCTGGAACGAACAAAAGTACTCACAAAAATTTGCTAAGACTTACAAAAATTAGAAACAAAGCAAAGATGTATTTTGTACTTCTGGCAATATACAAACTTTTTTTTATTACATTGGTAAAGACCTTTTACATCTTGTTCCACCTACTTCCATGTCATATTCTGGCCAATGACAAACATTTTCTTTTACAATATCACTATTTGGTCGAGTTTCATTCCCAGGTCTCCTTTTCTTGGAGTCTGGTAGTAATATTGATGGTCGGCCCTTTTATGGTATTGTAATTGGCTTGCTACAGAATAGTATGAGTTCATCTGCCTCATCTGTAACTGTTGCTAACACCTAAATTAATTGCAAGAAAGATCTTGGGTAGAGTCGATTTTTTGGATTTTATATGAATTCTATAGAACCTCATTATTTGATCTAAGCAATCCACCCCGTCCATAGTTTCGTTGTAGAGGTGTAAGAGGTGACTGAGTTTATTGAAAGTAATGCAACATCTGTTTATCGGTTCATTTCTGCCATACTCAGTACTGTGTTTATAATCCATTAAAAATTTCGTGTTTCTTGTTAATCTAACTGTATCATTAAGTCTAAACTTGTTATTAAGAATTGGATAGAATACTATTTTTCAAAATGTCAAAAGAAAATATGACGAAAGTATTTGTCTCTGTGAGTATAAGGGAAGCATGTTTAATAATTTGAGGCTTGTTGTGTAGCTAGAAACTTAAAAAGTCTGAAAGGTTATATTGGTTTCTCAATGCAAATAGAAAAAAATGTTTCCAAACTGACACAATTTGATTAGAATTAGCTTGAAAAGTTGGATCCCATATAAGGTTACGGTATTCTAAATTTGATCGAACAAGTGAATAATATATTAAGTTTTTGTCATGGTTAAGGCAGTAAATTCTGTAGCTCTTAATGAAGCCCAACATTTTATTTGCTCTTGAAAGAAAAGTGGTCATAGACGAGATTGAAGTTAAGTATATTGCCAATGCGATTTCCGATACCCTTTCAAATATAAGATTATTTGTTTTATAGTCGTATTGTATCGAAGATCACCTTCGGGTAAAGCTAATTACCTTACAATTCTGTATATTAAGTTCTAATTTGTTAGTTGTATACCAATCTTGTAATACACTAATCAGCTTGATTGAAGTAAAGCTGTATCAAAACTATTCTTTACAACTTTATATATTTTTAGGTCATCCGCAACCATATTTGATCATTCTGAAAGAGCAGAAAAAAATATGTTGAACAGAAGTGGCTCTAAATGGCTACCTTGCGGTACACCATTATATTGAATAAAATACATTGAAATTTAACTTTTTGGGTCCTCTCTGAAATGTAAAAAATAAGCCATACAAGAAAAGAACCCTAGATATCAGTTTGTTTAGCAAAGTAAAGTGATTTACACGATCATACAAGGCCTTGCTGAAATCAGTGTGAATTGCATCAATTTGATATCCTTTCTCCATTTCATTGAAAATCTTAAAAGTGTATAACATAAGGTTTGTTGTTGTGGAACGACCTTTTCTGAAACCGTGTTGTTGCTCATTAAGTTTTAGGTTGATTACAGAAACAATTCTATCGAAAACAATTTTTTGTTTTGGAATAGTTGATAAGACCTCGATAATTTTCAACTGAAGATTTCTCCATTTTTTTGTAGATGGGAGTTAAATGAGACGGTTTGTAATAATTCAAATCATTGTGCAATAATTCAGGTTCTATTTCTCTAAAATAAACCAACACGAATTTAACAACATTTTCTACTTTGTCAAATTTAATATTTCGAAATTTTTCAAATTTTCCTTTTTAAATTTATTCAATTCAAAATAACTAACTTCAACATATTATCCTTATTAAGCAATTAATTCTCAATGTCAATATAGAAAATATAATATGGAAAATTGTAAAACGATATGAAGAGTTGAAAAACAAATTAATTAAATTACATAAAATTTCTCTTTATTAACTTATCAAATTAATTATTTTTCTTTAATTTATTTCAATGTGTCCCTTCTTTGGAAAAATTCAAACATTTCCATTTTTCTTTTTGTTATTCAAATTCATATAAAGATATTATCAGATTTTTAACAATGATATGTTAATAAAATTTTTATTGTTTTTTTTTTTTTTTGTATTTCACCCATGTTTATTATATTATCATCTTTCATGGTATCCGTAATTTCTTAAAAATCATTTCAAATTCATTTTTTCATATTACAATCGCAAATATTATGAAAATTATATTTTTAACGGTATACCTATACAAAAACTGCTAACTGCTTGATTTAATTTAATTACATATATGTAAAAAAAAAAAAAAAAAAATTTACAACTACATCAACAACAACAACAATAGAATATGTATTTGTCATTATCCCTTTTTTTTTTTTTGTTGTTTTTACTTTTTTCATTTAATGTATAAAATTATTAATGTTCGAAAAGGACGAGAAATACTTAGAATAATAATTTTTTATTTAATTTTTTTGGAAAAGGAAAATTTTCCCGAAATGTCGAAAAATTAAATTTGACAAAGCAGAAATTGTTTTTGACATAATAAAAAGTTTATTTTAGCTCGTGCTATTTAAAAAAAATGGAGAAGAAGAAGAAAAACAAATGAATGATGAACTGTTAGAAAGGATATCGCTTAGCTGCTAGTAATTTATCCTTTATTTTTTTATTTTTTTTTTCTGAGAATAACATTTATTTTCACTTTTCGTATATCTTCTTCTCTCTTTCTCCACTTTTTTATTTATCTTTTCATGTTTTTAGTATTTATTTCTTTTCGTGACAATTTTCTTTTTGTTGTTTTTGTTTTGTATGGTTTTGAGAAAAACAAAAATAAAAAACAAAAACAATAAATATATTTTATTACATTTACGATAAATAATAATTAGTTTAATTATATATTATGTATAGTTGTATATATGTATATAGTTGTTGGAAAATTACTTAAGCGGAATTTCATTTCATAAATATTTCATTTTATATAGTTCGTATTTATTTTTAGAATTTTTATTAAAATTTATTAATAATAGTAATGTAGTAAAAAAAAGAGAACTGACTTTTTAATTTGCAAAAAAAAAATAATAAAAAAACAAAAAATCAAAACCAATTAAATAATATTAAGTACAATTTCAGATTGTTTATTATTTTTCCATTGAAATACTAATTTACCTTACATTTTATTTATCTTTTTATAAGTACAAGTATTTTACGGTTATTTTTATTTATTCGTTCAGTTGTAACTGATGCAATTTATGTCTATAAAGGTAATGATTTTTCACTATTTTCTGTCTTGTATTAAAAACGTTATTAGTCGCATAAAAAACTATGTATAAATTTATTATAAAGATAGCAATTTGTATTCTAATTCTGTATACAAGCTAAAAAAATGTCATTGAAGTTACGATACTACAATATGTCAATATACTGAATTATTGTCAATTAGATCTATCAATTAGATACATGATAATTTTCGAACTTAAATACTCCGACAAGCTACCTTACTCCAGTTTTGACTTTATTAAAAGCAATTTGTAGTCTTAATACAAGCTAAAAAAATAAATGTAGATGAAGTCACGAAACTGCAAGATAACAAGATATTGACTTAGGGTATTTTAAAGCATATTTGGTAACCACGTAGGGCCAAGTGATTAATTTTTTGTTTTGAAAAATTGTGTTTTTTTTTCAAAATGTTCAACTTTGAACTACAATAACCTTCTATCATTATCGAATAAACGTTAAAATATTTTGCAGTCCATTATTTTACTATAGATCAAAAAATATATTTTTAAAATTAATATATCTATATATATATATATATATATATTATATATATAAATATGTTTATATTTAATAGATACAACAATTTATATACAAAAATATTAAAACAACAAAAATGCTTCCAAATGTACCTTTCGTCCTTAAAAAATAAAATTCACCATTAAGAATACATATTTTTGGAAAGCTGTAAGCATCAGATATCCTCGAGACACAGACATTTCATTCAACATGGGTACGACATTTACTTCAGAAGAGGCAAACTTAAATATGTTTATTTTACTAGAAGTTTGTTCTAAAATTACATTAGTTTTGACTTTATAATAAAGATAGCCATTTTTATTCGTACTCTTTAAACAAGCTAAAAAATAAATGTAGCTAGACAAAGATAGCCATTTTTATTCTTACTCTTTAAACAAGCTAAAAAATAAATGTAGCTGAATAAAGATATCCATTTTTACTCCTATTCCTTAAACAAGCTTACAAAATAAATGTAGCTGGATAAAGATAGCTATTTTAATTCCTACTCTTTAAACAAGCTAAAAAATAAATGTTGCTGGATAAAGATAGCTATTTTAATTCCTACTCTTTAAACAAGCTAAAAAATAAATGTAGCTGAATAAAGATAGCCATTTTTATTCCTAATCTTTAAACAAGCTAAAAAATAAATGTAGCTGGATAAAGATAGCTATTTTAATTCCTACTCTTTAAACAAGCTAAAAAATAGCTGAATAAAGCTAACCATTTTTGTTCCTACTCCTTAAATAAGTTAAAAAATAAGTGTAGCTGAATAAAGATAGCCATTTTTGTTCCTACTCTTTAAACCAGCGAAATAATAAATGTAGCTGAATTTATGATACTACAAGATGACAAAATACTGAACGTGTTATTTAATCAGATATACACTTACAACACTGTAAATTTATACTATTGAGAAGTTTGGTCTCAGATTACCCCAGTTTTGACTAACTCCATAATTATATAAAAGATTGACGAACATAGGTCAAATACCTATTGACATAACAGATATATAATATCGATATTATTATAACAATATTCTAATACTATCATAATATCAAACGTAGTATTCATATGTTATTATTACGACAAGTAAAATGGAATATTCAATTTTTGTTTTTGCATTATTATTAAAATTTTAAATAAACAATAAAAAAAATAATTTAAGAATTAACAATTAATGAACAAATAAAGAAAATATACTTGATAACATCAAAAAAACATTGTTGATGTACAAGATATTAATGTACCTCTATTCAATTTGGTATAGTACAAAGCAAAGAAGGATTTAATCACAACTTTGTAGAAAAAATTATTGAAATAATTTTTTTATTTTTATCTATTTTTAATTCTTACAATGAATGTTTTTTTTTAAACAAATTTTATTTGATTTTTATAATATGTCAAATCAACTGTTTTTTCGTACTAAAAATTAAAAACATAATTGATTTACTTGTCACCAGACTACTCTGATGAACAACATTGCCATGTTGAGTTGTACCATAAATGAAATATATATAGAGTAATCACGCATAACAAAAAATATGTTTTGCTATTTCTTAAATTACATTTTTTTTTAATAAATTAGATCATGATCATGAAAAAATGTCAAAAATGGATAGATATTTACAATCAGCTTAATAAAAAAAAATTATTATTATTTTGTGATGGTCCGTGCAAAAAATGGATCTGTAATACCCACATATGATTAGGCATTGAAGTCATCAAAGATTACGTCGTATCTTCTCCAAACAAAATTTGGTTTTGCAATCAATGTACAACGCAGAGGCAAAAAAATGTCGATATTGAATCAATTGCAACCACATTCTTCGAAGTAGTCTTTAACAAAAACCTTTACCTAAGAACTTTACCTTAGTAACAAGAAATTATAATATGAAATCAATCATGTTGACAATTGGACGTTGGAAAAATTAAAAAAGGAATTTAAGGAGAATAAAAACAAGTAGATACACTGGATAGAAGAAAATGTAATATTACATAATAGGCAATCAGTGACAAGTCGAGACAGGGCTCAGATTTTTTTAGATAATTACTTGCAATGCCTTTGATAAACAACAAGTCAATTATATCTGGGATTTTTTCTTTTCTGTCGACCAATATGTTAAATGTCCGGTTAATAATTGTTGGCATGATTATTTGTTATGGGTACGGTTATACATTTTGCATATATAATTTAATATATAGCAGGAAATCAAAGACTAAAGGAGGGACTTTATTCCCACCAAACAAGTCAATATAAGCTATAAATGCAACATCTAGAATACATATACATACAATTCAATATAAAATACATATAGGTTATCTATATACAGTACACTGCTTGAAAATAATTATATATTTATTTATTTATATAATAATATTATAACAAGGACTAAGTTTAACTCCTCCCCTTCCAGCCAAGTAAACAACATAGGCTATAATATTTTTCATAATACTGGAATTAATGCTCAATTAATTCTGTTATTTATTAAATCCATCACAAATTAATAATAACTTTTGAATTTATTATTTTATTTTTATTTTTGTTCAACTATCATAGCTAAAAAAAAAACCAAAACAAAAAAAAAATAGAAAAGAAAAAGTTTTTGAATTCATTTGCAAAATTACAAATTAAATATTTCCTTCGTAATTTTATTTGAAAAGTTATAAAAGTAGTATAGTTTACAAGTAGGAAGTTATTTTAAAGAAAATAGCAATAAGAACGATTTCTATTTTTAATCTAAAAAAATATATATTTATTATGAACTTACATTTTAATTTAAAATAAATAGTAATGAGTCAATTTAAAAGACAGAATACTATTATAGAGGGTCTGGATAGTGGATATATTACACCATTAGTTTAAAATAGAAAATATTAACATTAATTGAGGTAATAAGCTCAATAATTTATTGAAAATTAAAACTGTTATTTTACACCGTTATATTAGAGTAGATTTGTTGACTGAACTTTATCAATACTAATCCCAGGATAAGAACGACTGTTGAAGACTGATTTTGAAGACAAAAATAATAGAATTGAATATTTATAGAAAATTAGTTGAACACAATTATTTCCATCGTACAGAGCCCGACCACAACAAATCAATAGATTGATTTTAAAGAAAAAATTAATAGAATAGAATATTTATAGAAAATAGGTAGAACACAATTATTTCAATCAGAGTCATAACAATTGTTGCATTGCTAAAGAAAATATAATTCGTTATTATTGAATTGATCACAATTTTGTAAGCCAAATGGCAATTTTTATGGCAATTTAAGTAAATTTTAATAGCAAATTTAATAGTAATACGCTGGAGTACTTGTATTCTGGACATAATACTTTTTATTTCGTCAGAGCAATTACCCAAAAAATATTTGATATAAAACAGAGTGGCTGTTCCTACATTACTGCGATGACTTAATGATGTTAGGTGTTGTGTAACATTTCCATCATTGATAACTTTGATGACTCGCTTTTGTACCTTTATTTAGGTACTTCATCAGGCTGCTACTAGGTACACCGCTCCAAATATGCAAGTCATACTTAAGTCGAGGCCGAATGTCTGCCTTATATATTAATAGAAGGTCGGAAAATGTAAATTATTTCCTATAAACATTTCGCATTATCCTTCGCGATAAAAAAAATATGATCTAGCCACAAAAGTTTGGTGTTTCTTTCCATTTCCGAAGAATTCATGGAGTTTCAAAGTTTTCGATATTTATTCATTCCCGCACAGAATATTTGGTATTGATGGGTTTTGATTTGTTGACATGAGGCAACTTAGGGTTTTTGAAGCAATAATTTTATACTATTTCGCACTTATACCCCAGTTATGTATTTTTTTAAGGTCGCTGTTTAGAGAACAATATATATTATAGAATAATATATGATATATATATATATATGTATATATCAATATATATATATTATATATATGTATATATCAATATATATATATTATATATATGTATATATATTTCTGTGAACTGAAGCGAATCTGGTTTGACGTTGTAGATTGGAGATCATTTATAAATATTATAAATAATATTGAAGAAAGAACTAATGTTTGAGGAACACCAGCATTGATAGTGAATTTTTGAGATATAAAGCCATCCAATACAACTTGGCTTAAACAGAATATACGTATTAAAAATGTTTCCCAGTACAATTGCTTCTAGTTTTTTCAGTAATGAATTATGCAAGACTCGATCAAAAGCTATCAGGGTTATGGTTTTGAGAAAATTGGAGTACAAAGCATACTGAAGAAGTCTGCAAATAGGAAAATTAACATAAAAATATTCGATTATTTTCATCAATTAGAGAAAATTGATAGAACACAGTTATTTCAACCCTATAGAGTCCCATTAAACGTATTTGAGGACATTGAAAACTATTGAACCACATACATCAAAGCACATAGCCTTACAGCTCAATTATTTGCAATTATTTTATATACTGTAAATACCAAAGTTAACATAAAAGTATTCTAATATTTTCATCAATTAGACAAAATTACTGAAATAAGGAAAATTAGCCCCATTAAAGGTATTTCAGGACATTGAAGACTATTGAACCACATACATTAAAACACATAGCTTTACAACATACAATTATTGCAATTATTTTATTACCTAAGTTAGATATTATTAGCTCTACCCAGCTTGGTATATACTTAAGTTAAACACATAGTCTTACAGCTCAATTATTTGCAATTATTTTATTACATAAGTTAGATACTATTTGCTCTACCGAGCTTTGTATATACTTAAATTAATCTCATCGGTTTATAGCTCAATTACTTCAATTATTTTATCACCTAAGTTAGATATTATTAGCTCTACCGAGTTTGGCTTACACTTAAGTTAATTACATAGGTTTATAGCTCCATTACTAAAATTGTTTTATTACCTCAGTTAGATATTACTAGCTCTACTGAGCTTGGTATATACTTAAGTTAAACACATAGTTTTACAGCTCAATTAGTTCAATTATTTCATAATTTAAATTAGATATTCTTAGCTCTACCAAGCTTAGTATATACTTAAATTCACAGACATATTTCTGATAGGAAAAACGAAATTTTAAACAAGCAGAAAAACTCTAATTAAAAGAACAAAAAGGAAATTTAAACGAGAAGAAATTCTGATAAAGCTGATAATTACAATTCTTGATGAATATTTTGGAACAATGTATTTATTTACATTAAAAACTATAGTAAAGATAAAACAAAATACTTTTCAAAAGTCATACATACAAAAAAAGCAAAAAAAAAACGTTCTCTCTACTCTTCAATGACGTAAATCGAGTAAAATAAAGAATTCAATTCGTTCTAAATGGTAGTAGATTTTTCTTAGAAGACAATATAAAATATATGAAATGAAAATTAAAATGTAAATGAAAGAAAAAAGAATTAATTCATCAACAATGGAACCAACTAGAGTGGAAAGATTTATATGATTTCAATTTTATAATAACCATCATCCAATGAAACAAGCTAAAAGCAAAAAAACGAAAAAAAAAACAAAAACAAAAAATATATAAAGGAAATTATTTTCAATCAACAAAATTATAATTTTCCTCAGCATTTGTTTTTTTCCCAAACAAAAAAAAAATATTTCTGTGAATTCAACCCAAAATCATGAAAAACAAAAAAAAAAAACAAAAAAACAGACAAACAAAACCAAAATTAAAAAGCAACCTTTAAACGTAAGGAATTCTTAATAAGATGGAAAATAGAAAATTAAACAATTAATCCTTTTCTATTTTTATGTTTTAATTTCTCTCTTTTTTTTTGCCTTCAATAACTTTTCATTTTTCTTGTGCTTTTCTTGGAAAATTAAGACACAAAAAAAAAATATTATTTTCAATACTTTATCTTAGAGACAAAAAGAAAAAAAATATATTTTATTACAGAAGGACTACATTACATTTTCTTCTGTTACAGAATAATGATTGTCTCTGTGTCTATATTATTTACAAAAGAAAAAATTTCTCGAGGATCTTAAGGATCTAAATTTCTTGTTTTTTTCGTTTTTTTTTTGCTAATGTTTGCATTTTCGATTTTAAATACAAGTCATATCTTTTTTGATAAAAATAAGAAAAAGAAAAATGATTTTTTTTGTTTGAAAAATTTTTCATACTCGCTTCAGAGAATAAAAATAACAGAAAACATTAATTAAGAATTGTATGTAATACAATTGGTGTGCCAGAGTTTGAAAACCTTTTTTAATAATGCGAATTAGTTCGTTTATAATTTTTTTTTGTTGATTGTTTATTCAAAATTTGTATTGGTAAAAATTGTTTATACATAATTTATAATGACAGAGTCTTCTTATACTTAAGCTAGAGTTTAGAATATGGTATCTAATCAGCTATTAATAATATAATTATTATTATTTTATTATGCCTTAATTTAATTTTACAATTTTTCTTATTTCTAATTTTAATAATTAAGAGCTTATACTAATGTACTTACACCTATGACTTTTAATTTACTTAGACTAACCTGAACTTTTTTATTAATAATATATATATATATATATCTCTTTATTTATTTAGTTATTCATCTATTGGGAGATTAGCCCTTATAGATCAATTTTTTTATTAATATTGCTTAAGAACTAAAGTTCATGAAATATTTTTGGTACAAATTTAAACATAAGTAATTAGAAATAAATATTTTATTCAATCTATACTGATGGGAAAACCCCTTACAGATTTCATTTTAAACTAAAAATACAAATTAATATTTAAAAACATGTATGACTTTTCTCTTTAAAAAATTGTCTACTAAAATGAAAATCTATTACGCACGAACAGGTATTAAATAGACGTTGAGAGTTAACTATAGGCTCAGAAAGGCCATTTAGGGGCATTAAAGGAACATTTTTCTTTCTACAATCCTCAATTAGTCCAACCTGTACAATCATGTATAAAAGGTATCGTTTGTAATCTAATGTTTGGCTTAACATAAAAAAGATGCCATAATTAGTACTATCAGATTCGAAATATAAAAATCTATGTCGTACATTGCACATATAATTTTTTTGTTTTAATATTCAGCTATTTATTGTTTACTTGTTTTCATAATTACTTAACCTATGTCAATATTGCGGCTGCTCTCTTGTATTATTGATAATATTCTGAATTAATTAATTATTTTGTTTTTATTTTTGTTTATGTTTTTTATTCTTGTTTTTATTTTTATTTTTATTTTACTAATAATTTGTTATTGTATTTTTAAATATTGAACTATAAATCATGAAACTATAATACACTCTGTATAAGCTAATAGCTCTTTTTGAGAAATAAATAAATAAAAATAGATAAATGTCATTTTGCAATGTAGCCAGTGCCGTTAACCTGCCAGTTAATTTTACAAGGGCAAAATCTAATTGCATTTTTCTGAATTAAATTTTTTTATTTGTTTAGCATAAGATTCGGCATTGCTAAACATTGCTGAAAATTAATGAGATTCAGTATTATAATTAATTTTTAATTAAAAGCTTGTGAGAAATTAAGTAAGAATGTATCCATTTAACAATTTGTTATAAATATATCCAATGCGTCAAATTTAGATAGAAGTTTAACGTGATTCAATTTATCAAAAGCTTGAGAAAAATGTCAATAAATTGAAGATTAATAATGCAAGTTGATTTAATTTTTAATAATTTTCATATGAATAGTAATAGGCGGTCCAAGCCAGAGTGGATCAATCGCCAATTTTTAAAAATGAATTATTGCCATTTTCTATTAGAAAATAAAACTTTCTGTCATCGTGCAAAGAAAACAAGTAAAACTAAACGAATTTTGAACATGTTTACAATTTTTTTTCTAAATGGACTAAACTGCTTGAAGTGATTAACCTTTTTTCTACTGCAATTTTATTTCTAAAACATTTTTTTTACACAATCCATGCTGATTCGGACCGCCTCGTATATAAAATATTTTTTGCATAATTTTAGGCAGCGTTTACACATCAATATTCTTCAATATTTATTGACGGTTTTAGATTGAAGAGAGACATTTGTGTTTACACATCAGTTTTTAAACAATCAAACTATTTGTCAGTTTTTTCTTATATATTCACCAAAACTAATATAAAAATAAAAACTTTTTTAATCGAGTACCCTGTGAAGTGTGAATATAAAGCAATAATGTCAAATCAAAAATTATAATAAAAATAAACATATGAATGTTGCTAAGTTTTTCATTGTTCGCCATATTTAATTTTGTCTCTCTCTTAAAATATTGAAGAAAATAGAATAAATTTTATTTTTTTTTCTCAATATATATATTGACATCAATATGTATTTACACATCAGTAGTTCTTCAATACTCTCTCTCATCAATAAATATTGTCAATATATGTATACTGATGTGTAAACGCTGCCTTCATTATGTAAATTTTTCATTATGTAAAATATTGTTATTTTCTTTAGAAAGAATCGAATAGACACACATAACTCAAAAACGGGAAATTCAAAACAAATATAATAGTTTAAATAAATTCAATTTAGGTAAAACATGAAGGAAATAGACCTACAAGATATGCTAATGAAATAAGTTACAACTATAATTTTTACAAATTGAAAATCAACTTTAGTAAATGTAAAGCAATTCTGTTAGAAACGTAGTCGATAAAGTTAACCATGCCATTCGAAAAAATTGGAAACAATTTTGTCTTAGAGCGTCTGCATTGTTCAAGATAAAAACACAGAAAAACTGTAAAATATTTATATATGCATTTTCATCATCAATTAAATAACAGCTTTCACATAAATGAAAATAGGTTTAGAAGACAAATAAAGCTGTCATGGCTATACTAAAAGAATGTTCTTTTCGAAGCATTTAATACCAAGAGTCAAAATAGTAGCATACAAATTGTTTAAAAAGCAAATAAAGCTGCCATGGCTATACTAAGAGTATGTCCTTTTCCAAGCATCTAACACCGAGAGTAAAAATAGTAGCATACATGTCACTAACTAAACCAATGAAATATATGTTGGTTTGACATTAATTCATTTTACCGAATCTATATCAATTCTTTTAATCATGATATTGTTTTAAAATATTATTTTTTATTTATAAAAATTCTGTTATATCTGCAATAACTGTTATAATCGTCGGTCAATCATTGTCAAAATCAATCAAAATATTTCAACAAATTTTTAAACAGACCACAACACTCTGAATCAAACCTAACACACAAAAAAGCTGACAAAATAAACTTTAAAATTTTTTTTTACTTATTTTTAAATAAAATTTATTCTAAACGGCACTCAAAACAAATTTGTTACCGACCACTGCTCATATTATATTTTGAACAATTCAAAAATTTTGTTCTTGTAAAAATATCTCTTCACAAGTAATTTAGTATCATAATAATTTTTCTCTTTATTTTGAACATCGCTAATATTATATATGTATAATTTAATTACATACATATATATATACATATAACATAAATAAAGAAAATAAAAAAAAGTGTATAAATTTTCAAAAAAGAAAAATATTCAATTAAGAATAATTTTTCAAGATTAAATTTGAATTTGAAAAAAAAAATCAGTGATGGATTTTTACTTAAACCTGGGGTCAAGGCACAATAAAATTCCCGAGACTGTCATATTTTAGAGTTGTGTTATCATATTCAAATAACAAAACATTTTTAAATCATTACACAAAAAGAGGAAAAAATTTCAAAAAATATTTGGAAAATTTTCCGAGAAAATTATAAGCCCGGAAAATTGGATATTGAATTTTCCGAGAAAAATTTTTCTTGATAATTTGAAAAATTCAAATTTGTTATTGATATAAATTAAAAAAATGTTAAAAAGAAATTAAAATCATATTTAAAAGCAAGTAGGACTTACCTCAAAATCCTTTAAAAGGACTGTTTTTTAATAAATTGTTTTACATATTTTGTAAATTTGAATATTCAAAAAAATAGGGTAGATTTTTTTTAAATATATTAAAATTTGTATTTTTCAACAAATCAATTTTATTCTATTCAATTATATAAAAATTAATTTTAGCAAAAAAATATATAGTATCACTAAAAATGTATAATTTTGAATAATATTAAAAATGTTCAAATTAATTATAAACATTTTGAAAAAAGCACAGTTCCCAATTTCTCATTGTTTTCAATTTAATTACGAAATTTGAATAGAAGAATGTAAAATACTATAAAGTAATAAAATTTTATATTTGACTTTGTTATTGTAATTTTAAAAGTATTTTAAATTTAAATATACAAATTTTATAATTTGAATAAATATTTTAGGCCTATTAAAAACTGATAATTAACTTCTGCAACAATTTTTTGTTCATTTTAACAATTCATGTATCAAGAAAGACCATTTGGTTGAAGAGAACAATATATATTCATTCTATGGGATGGACCGAGGCAAGTTAATACAATTTTACATTTATCGATGTATTCATTTGGGCATTTTTTTAAATAAAAAGAAGAAATTTTTCTAAATAAAAATTAATAAAAATTGTCCAAAATAATATAATTTCATTGATGAAAATATATTTTTACAAAGTGCTACGACTGTATCAATGTACCACGCCCATGGGTTAAATTGAAACACGCTATGGGGTACATTAATACTTTATATTTAATTACAAGGAAATTTGGTTTGAAAATATTTTACAGGGCAAGTTAATACATAACAATCTAGTATCAGCTTACCTGAGTAATAATGTTTTTACTATTTTATTTAATTATGTAAAATTAACTTGAATTTAATTTTTTTTTTTATTATTAATCAAAAACAACACTTTTTTCTTCTATTTAAAATAAAAATTTAAATAAATATTGCTTATTAAACAATTTATAAAAACTTTGTATATAGAAGAAAAACTTCTACCCTAATTAATTGAAATAAAATTTAAACTACTGAAAAATATGACATCAAATTTGCCAGGTATATGCAAAAAAAATATTTAATTATAAATAAATATGAAATACTGCGTTTAATATAAATTATATTTAGCATGTTATATATTATATTCGTATTTTCTCCATTATATTAATTTCGTATTTTAATCCTGTACATTAGTTTACTTTATTAACTATACATACAAATAGAAGTATTATTTCTTGTATTAACTGTATATTCAAAATTTTTAATTGAAATATTCTTAACTATTAATTTTTAATCTCAGATCATTAATATGAATAGTTTACATCTTGTTACACCTATAATAAAGGTATACATATGTTAGTTCAAACTATATTTTCAAAAGTTTTTAGATACAGATTTAAAATACACAGTTGTTATTGAAATTTTAATCAATCATAACTTCCTTTGTAGTTTTATTCACAGAATTAAACTCTCTGTGCATTTTTTTCTTTTGAATTCAGCAAACAAAACATATTTTAATTAGTTGAAATTTTGACAACACTGTTTAACATCTTTTGCAAATCTAAAGACAAAAGTTTGAAAATCCAGACTTATATTGTGAATAAATACATCTCTGAACTAAAATTATAAGATTATATATATATATATTATATATATATATATATTATATATATATATATTATATATATATATATTATATATATATATATATATATATTATATTTAATCTATATATGTACAAATGTACTTCAAGTATTTATTATGATGCTCATTCCAAAAGACAATGAATATTTGTCACAGAGTTGTTATATCGGAAATAATTAAATGTTAATTAAAAATATGACAATTATGTATTTCATTTATATATATTTATATTATATACTATATAAGTATGTAGTTTAAACTAAAATTATTAGTTCCACAATTAATTATAAATAATAAGTAAATAAATTATCTATCATAAAAATATTTTTTTGTTATTTTTTGAAAACTTATTAACCCAATGCTGTAGATGTTTATACTGTATATATATATATATATAAATATATAAGTAATATTATTTAACAAAATTAAGTTATTTTTATTCAAAATATTTTAAAACTTATTTAATGAAATTTATTAAGTGATAATAAATGATAAATTATTTGTTTTTGCAAATGAAATAATAAGTTTTGTATAAATTAATTTAACTTATTATTTTATTTTGTAAATTATTTAATAAAGTAAAATAATAAAAAGTTTATATTTTTTTATATTTATTACCCTGTATATTATAGAAGAAAAATGTTGATGTTAGTTTAGTTAAATTTAACTGGTAAGGACATATAGTTTATGCTAAGGCCTATACATTTCATATTTCACCTAATAAACTTGCGTTCATGAGGTCAATATTTTTTTTTTATAATTTTAATATATTTTAATGTATAAGTAATATATATATATATATATATATATATATTAAAATATTTATTTATTTTATTAATTTGTGCATACATACGAAGATAAGTCTTTACAATTTTATACAAAGTATATGAATAGAATAGTTATAATAATAACACTTAAATATAAAAGAAAAAAAGAAAAAGAAAGAAAAGATTCAATTAATTCTAGTTATAATAATTTCATTCAAAATAAGTTCAATTTAAATTAAATTAAAGGTAAAAAAGCAATAAAAAATACGAAAAACATTAAATATAATATCAAATCATAAACATAGACATAGATAGTACATAGACAATTCTCAAAGTCAACCTCTAACTTTTTTTAATTATATTACTTAAGTGTTAAGGTAAATAATATGAACATAATAAATAAAAAAAAAAACAAATAATTTATATTATACACACTTCATTACATTCCTGCAATTTTATGTTTTCCGGTGCTAAATTGTAGCTTTCAACGATGTTATAGCCGTACCAATCCGTGTTTATTCATCCATCTAAAATTATAAAATATAAAATAAAAAAATTAGATTACATATTTCAAAGTATTGATAACATTATGTTATATACTTAAGAAATCAATCCACATAATATTTATATTTAAAATCAGGACTACTTTTTCTAATTAAATTACATTATTTTACTAATGAATAAAATAAAAATATTTTCAAATATCTTGGTATACATCTAGATAAGCGCCTAAGCATTGAAGTAAAATATAATAATTAAAAATATGTTGTACAATATCATTGCCCAAGATTAAATATACATTCAAACAACCTAATACAACTAAAATGATTAGAACAATAACTTAAACTATCTGTCTAAGGGGCTTAATAAAAAAATATCAATCGAACTAATGATAAAAATTCATATTATTAGTGAAATGAAAACGCATTAAAGACTACTGTTCTTCAACTAGAGGCTTTTTAATCAATGAATATTTTTATTTATTTAAATATTTATTTCTGTTAAAAACGCCTTATACACTATATATTATATAAAAACGTCTAGAATAGTGATGTACACGAATTTTCAATTTTAACAAGCGTTTACAACAACAAAATTTCCATTTTACAGTTAATTGTGTTAAAAATTCAAAAAAGAATAAATAAACATATCATATTTCAACATAACATGGTTATTAAACGTACATACGCCATACACTATACAGCACTATTGTTTAAATAAGGCAGATATATACCAAAGCCTTGACTTACGTACTTCGGGTTTAAGTCACTTCGTAACTTTCATGCTCCGTCGTTAAAATTTCAATTTGGACTGGTTAAATTTACTCGAAAATGCTATTTCGATTTGCATCGTTTTGCATTGCGTCGTGCAAATTTCGGCTGCATATTAACAACGCTGTGTTAACCTTCACTTGGGCAGAATTAACGTATGTTGTTAATATTTACTTTTTTACTTTTGCATAAAAACTTCATTATTTGGCCGATCTTAATGAAATCAGAGATCCGTGCCTAATTTTTTAATTAGTAGATATTGAGTATATAAAGAAAATTTCGGAAAAACGTGTCTATGCCCAATTTTTCGGCAATTTAATTTTTTTGCTTTATTATTGGGCAAGATTGACATATATTAATATTTTTTATTTATTTATTTATAAGATCTCTATTATGGGCTTATCAACCACGTGGGTTTTGTCAAGCCCTCATTCTTTAAAGTTTTTTACATAATTATCTTAAGTTTATTTCATTATTATTTTTTAAACATAATGTTGTTTTAAATTTAGATTTTTGATTTACTTTTTTGTTTCTTTTTTTTTTGTATTTTAATTTCAAATTCATTTTTTTTTCCTCTTTAAGTTTATAATTTTTGGTTTTAGCCTAGTTTATATTATATTAGAAAAATTAAATTTTTTTTATTGGTTTTTATTGAATTTTATTATATTTTATTGAAAATGTCAGTTTCTCTAAGGAATGCCATTATATTAGTTGTTGCTTCTATAGTATCCTGTGTGAGTATATCAAGTCCCGTGATTCCAAGCCTAGCTCTTAAATCAGTGTATAAAGGGCAAGTATCAAATATGTGCTGTATATTGATTGGGGTATCTGGAACACAGTTACATTTTGGCTGTTCGTTTTGAGGTCTATCAAAGAGATAGCTGTAGTGGGTGTATCGTGTGTGTCCTATTCGGAGTCTAGTCAGAACAACAGCAATTTTCCTACTGGTCTGGTCTAAACTATTCCATCTGGATACATTTCTTTTAATGTGCCTTAGTTTGTTGGTCAGGGGTTCATTTTTTATATTCATACAAAATGTATGGTATTCTATAAAATTTCAAAAATAAGATAAAAGGTTCTAAAATATTTTAAATTGAAATAGAAATAATACTAAAACTAATATATGCTAAAACATAACATAAATAAAACACCAAAGGTTTTTTGAAAAAAATTTTGCTTTGAAGTTTATTTTTGGTCTGTTAGAAAATTCCCTTACGAAGTTAAATTAAAAATTTATGTCAACCATTGATGTATTGAAAATTGCGGTGATGTTTCACAATCAGTTGAACTTTTTGTTAATAGATAGCGGACCTATCGATTTTTTTCGGAAAATATTTTGTTGCCTGGCCCTTTGATATGTTGATGGAATTTTATTCCACTTTGTGCCATCCTTTCCAATAAAATATTGATTTGAATCAACAATTTGCTTCTTGTGTCTCTGATTCATCATCTAGTGACTCATCCTCAGAATCATGACCATCACTTAGGTCTAAGAAGCATTCTTTTTGAGCATTTGATTCTTCATTTTCATCATTGTCATCATTATCATCACTTTCAACTCTTGAGGGACCGGCAACTGGTTCAAATTTTATTTCTTCCGGTGGTCCTACATCACCATCCAGCACATGTTCCACCAATCTAGAGAAATATGCTTGTTCTTCCTCAAACGATAACCTGTAAAAATAAGTTTTTTGTGACTTTTGTGTGCATTTTTTTTTTTATTTTTTTTATTTTTTGTGTTTCTCATAGTAAAAATCAATGAAAAAAAAGTGTCACATACCTATAACGGCATTTTTTTTTAAATTTCATATATTTTGAATAATTTTGCTTGATTTCGAAGAAATTTATTAATATTTGCACAAAAACATGTTAAATTTAAAAAATGGGTTTTTTGAAGAAAAACACTCATTTTTTGTGTTTTTTGCACTTTTACTAAAAATTACAAAATTTACTTACCTGTCTACCTGAAAGGGCAAATAATATTTTAAACTCTTCCATATTATTGCAAATATTGAAAATTCAATAAATAATCTTACCAAAACATATATATTTTGTTTAATTTTTTTTTTTATTACACTGAAATAGATACATTGTTGTTGTCGGAACTACTAACTCTGTTATGAGTACCTTGTAACAAACAGAAGTGCCCAATAGAAATTTCTTTTTCTAAGACACCGGCATTTCCAAAAAAAATATCTTTAATAGAAGCAAACATAAAAGTAACAGTAATGCACATACAAAAATAATCATAAAAACATAAAAATCACTTATTTTTGTCAAAAAATTCTCCATACAAAATATATGGATAAACCAAAAATATTAACATATGTTAAACTTGCCCGCTTACGTATATTTAATTTGCCGCCCAAGCGAAGGTTAAAGAAAAATAATTTATTTATTATTTCATTTTATTATACGTAACGCAAGCCAATTACAAAAAACCTATAATTATAATTGACAAGCATTTAAGGTCCTGCCCAGTAGACACCTTTTCATTTTATTTCGATTCTCCTACTCCTTAATGAACTTCTAATATATATAATATATAAGATTGTATATAAAACAAAAATGCGCACACAGTTGAAAATTTTGTACTCATATGATTTTATTATTCAGTAAATACATTATGCATAAGTGAGATCTTATGAAAACAATAAACAAAAGCGAACAAATTAGTTATTATATTTTACATTATGTACTTGCAAATTAATCTATGTACATATGCCAAAAAAAAACAAAGAAACAAATTCATCTCAAATAAAAAATATAAAAACAACAAAAAAACAAATCACTTGAATTCTTCATTTTTATCTTTTTAAGTAACTGTTTCTAAATTTTGGTAATTTGTAGTAATAATATAGTTTTTATTACAATTATGTATTATGTAGGTATATATATACATATCTCTTTAATGACAAAATTTTTTATTTTTAGTAATTTTATTACTAAATGCTACTTACTATAGGGAATATATGGGAAACGAAGCAGTATATGAGGGACGTGTATTTATGTGTCCTAAATAAAACTTACTTACCACAAAACTTTTTATTAAACACGAGTGGTTTCTGCTATATCGTGCGAAGTCCATGTCAGTACGTAAATTACTGTTTTTTTTTAAACTTTAAGTTTGACTTCAACTTGAAATAAAATTACTCAGCAGGGGCCCCTAGTATTTATTAAATTAAAATAAAAATTAATGTTGAAACAACAAACATATTTTTTAATTTAAATATAAAAAAAGGAATTAATACTATCATAATTTTGAATAATAGTCTTAAAGTCAATAAAATAACGGTTCAACATACATATACATACAATAATTGATATAAAAATATAATTTCGCAATATTGTAATTAAACTTAAAATTTTGTATTAACAAAAATAATTTTTCCAATTCCAATTCTCAAATAATAATTTATTGAGAAATTCAATTCAAAATTAAAATACAAAATTCAGAAAATACGTACGTATACAAAAATTATTTTTTGTCTCATTTTTTTTTTTTTTGCAAATTTAATAAAGAAAATTTTCCAACAAATAGTCAGAGAAAGTTTTGATGTTTTTTTTCTTCTAATTTTATATTCTTTAGCTGTCATTATTTTTTCTTTTTATTTTTATTTTCTTTATTACTCTATAAATGAAATATCATTTGAGTCTGCAACAAATTTACTTTTATGATAACCATTATCATAATTCTTAGTTTCAAAACATAATCAAAATAATTTACGCATATTTTTTGTTTTGCCACAACTTTTCATCAATGAAAATCCATTTTCCTTTAAACTCAAAAACAGATACAGCGAACGAAAAAACAATTTTGCATATTTTTTTCAACACAAAAACAAAAACAAGAGAAAATATTTATTTTATTTATATTATTATGTTTTGTGTAGAAAAACAAAAAAAAAAAAAAAAAAAAAAAAAAAATTGTATTGTCCTCTTAAATTATATAAAGGCGTTTAAATAATTTACGAACAAGTTTAACAGGCCAGAATCTTTATAATTTCTTCATAATGATTTCAACGCAAAAAATAACAAAATAAAAATACAAAAAAAAAAAAAAAAAATGGACAGTGTCCTTCAATTTTGTTAGTTTATTATTTTTGTTTTTTTTTTTTTTTGTTTTTTATTCCTAATTTAGTGGTATTATCTTTCTTACGGGTGGACATAATCTGAATTTTATGAGAATAAATTAATAAAATTAATGCCATTCGTGAAGGACATTTTTTTTCATAAACTTCATTGACATATTCACATATACATTCGTACAATGTACACTAGTATTGTTTAGGACTACAATTACAATAAAAAAAAAATGAAAATATATATTTACTGATTAGAAATAATCTCTTTAATATGCAATGAAAAGTGAATAAATAAAATAAAACGAAATAAAAACATATTTAGAAGCATAATCATACCATACTCTGACAAATTTGATAATTGAAGAAAAAGGACATTTAACAGAAAAAAAAAATGTTTTTAATACACACTTACAGTTTTGTTTTTATAACGTAGATTTATTTTGTTCTGTTTTAAATCGTGTAAAAAAAAAATTTAATAATGAAAACATAAAAAATGTGTAGCAGAATAATTGTGCAGAGGATTCAAGATAAAAACTATCAAAATTGTTGTTATTTAATATTTTGGTAAACACGAAAATTATTTTTGATATATTTTTTTTATTTCAATTTTTGATTACTTTTTTTTTTATTGTCTTCAATGACAAAATAATATGATAAAACATTTTTAAACATTCAACTGCTCTTCTACGCTTTTTAAAAACAATTAGTATAGTCTGTTAGGTAAATAAACTTCTTCAGAATTGTTTGGACCGTTTGGACGTACCACCGCTAATGAGTATCATTTTATGCGATAATTTGGTCTAATCACTTTATGATAATGCATGGTCATATTTGACCACTAATTATTTGTAATGTTCACCTACTTTTTATTTTACTTTTATTGATATGATTGTATATATATATATTTATATATATTTTTAATATAAATATATATATATATATATTTTTTTTTTATTATAGTCAAAATTTAAGTTATGAACCTCGAAGTACGTGCGTACCGTTTATTACGTTTATACCGGCTATTTGAAAAAGCTAAAGGATAGTTAAAAGAAAAGAAAGGAAAAGTTCAAACGAAGTTGCAAAGAACGAACAATGTTGTTAATATTCGTCCCAAATCTCTGCAAATCATAAATAAAAAATTCTTCTCTCATTGGAAATGTTTCGAATGAGATGCAATTCCATAATCAAAATATTCTAGCTATAAAAGAATTTCCATAACCGGACTTAAACCATTTCGAAATTTCCACTGTGAAAGGATGAATACTTGATGCCTCTTGACATTTGACGCCTCTCGTGTTATGCAATGGAATTGCTTGAAAGAAGGAACATGTGATTTTAGTTATTCGGAACAAGTGATTTTAGTTATTCGGAACAAGTGCCAACACTAAGTATAGATATCAGAGTGTGCTCCAACAATACAACGATAACCAAGGGGGTATAAGGGATGGGATTACATTTATGTTGCCTATAAGACAAATTTGTTTGTTTTGAACTTTGTTAAAAAAATTTAAAACAGTTTTAGCCGCACCTGTCCATAAATGTCAGTTATACTTGAGCTTGGGTCGTACATATATGTTTTATAGATTTTTAAAATGTCTTGAGATGAAAAATAAGTTGTGCAACAACTCAAAAAGCAGAAACAGCTGGCGATAATTTTCGCAATATCGAAAATATTGATTTACTCGCATTCCGACAATGTTCAGGTTTTCGGGTTGCTGAATAACTTCATTTTGAAACCAAAGAAGTTGGTTCAAATGCTGTTAGCTTGTCAGGTAACAAAACAGCTTTGAGTTGTTGAAGTGTTAAACTCGACTTTATTTGCTTCGACTTACTCAGACTTTATCAGAGTCGAAAATTTTGGTTAGGTCGTGATTGACAAGCTGTATTAGTTTACTTTCGTTAATAGTTTTCTTCTATTATATCTTCTTCTGCTTAGTAGTTAGATGTCATAAATATAAGAAATACAATGGCATATAGAACCTTAGGCTTCCGGTTTTTTTTTTTCTTAGAATAAATAAAACTGAGGAAAAACAATATTTAATACAGTTTTGGGGGATTATGAGGGAGATGTTTTATCGGCGTAGGACCTAATGACCTAATGACTTACTGATATCATAAGGATAGCTGGAATTGCTACCTTTCCAAAAATATATATCTTTAGTGGCGCATCTTATCATTTAAGGACGAAAAGGACATTTGAAAGTATCCCTTTTTGATGTTTTTGGATAAATACCGTTATGTCTGTTGATCTATTAAATATATATATATTCGGTTATATATTCTAGCATATTTTAAAATTTATTTGATGATGATTGGCGCTGCCGTTCATATTGTAGTTTATAGTAGAAAATTTTGAAAAAAAAAATTAATTTTTATTTTCTTTCTTGAAAAACCGAATACCTCAAAATTTTACCATATAACCTTTCCAATATTTATATACTGTTAGAAAGGTCTCTTTTTTTCTATTACTCATACGTACATACTTTATGTCTACGTCGAATAGTTTAGATCATTAGGTCCTACACCGATACAATATCTCCCTCAGAAGACCCAAGTTTTGAACTTTTGGCTGGGAATTACTGGCTTAAAAAAATAAAATAAGAACAAAATATAATTTATTAAATTACAAAAATTAAATTAAAATTATTAGCTAATGTAGTTGAATGTATAGTTGTTAGCATCATATAGCAACGGATGAATTGGCTGTGGTCATTAGAATTAGAATTGTATTAGAAGAAAAATTGATTATATTTTGTCTTCTTATTTCGCATCAAATTTTAAATTTAGGACACACTAATGATCTGCGACCAAAAATAATCTTACAATTGATGTAAGATTATTAATAAAATAATAATGGCTTAGGTCAAACACTACACATGTTCTTCAATTTCCTCTTTAGATAATTTTGATCATTTGTTTTTCAGATTATTTAATTTTTTTTTTTTAATAATAGCATTTATATTGGAATCTGAATCTTTCCAGAACATTACATTATGCCCATTGAAATGTTGAAATTAATGACCGGATTTTTATTGTTGAAGAAGAATAATTCAGAATAAGATACAATATAATTAAGAAATGAAAATTTTATTTGAAAAAAAATTGTCACGAAGATAATTTCTATTAATCAACCTGATCCAGAAAACTATAAGTGTGTTGTTTTAATTGCGAAAAATTCGACAGAACAAATGAAGAAAGGAATATATAGAAAAAGAAAGCACATCTACAAACTAAAAATATTTAAAAAAATGATTTCACTCAAATAAACACCGTGTATTGCTAAACATTCAATATACAACAATGCTTGTTCATTGTTTGTTATTATGTGGACAATTCATAGACAACAATAGAAGTCATCTGACTTATGTAATTATGTAGAATTAAATAGAATAGTTGGAAATAGAAATTTTTATGTTGATAACGACATTATTTCGAAATAACCACGAAATTTTACATTCATGTTTTTTAATGCATGATCCGGATCATCTACCTTAAATGGTATTAGTCTATCTAAACTTTCTTCAATAAAATATCTTAGGACTATGTATTTTGATTTTTAACTTAGCTTCAAAACTCACTATAATCTATAATAATATTATAAATAAAGCTAATTTCATATTGGGTTTCGTTAAACGTTGGTCAAAGGTATTTTAAGGCCTTTATATTCTTCAGTCGTTCTGTACAACTGCCTTATAAGATTAAAATCTTCAATATGCAAGTCAAATTTGGTCACCGTTTTATATGGTACACATTAATAGGATTGAGGCCATACAATTTGTCATACTAGAAAAAATTCATCTCGTCTTGTCTCGCTGAATATGCATTTCTGTAAGACACTGTAAGCGGCGCGATAGAACATTTTATTTGTTTGCAGTACTGATCATTTTATTAGTGGGGTTTAGTTTTAAAATATTTTTTAAATAAAAAATAAATATAAATATATTTATGTTTTAAATATTTTTTAGTTTAGTGCACAAACAGTAGTAAAACAGTAATAGTAAAGATGATTTATTTTTTTCAAAACAAAAACACAATTTTAATAATAATTCAAAAAAAAAATAATGAAAAATTGTTTATTAATCTTTACTTAACTATTTTATATATTCAATTTATTTATTTATTTCAATTTTTTGATAAAAAAAAACACAAAATACTTTGACAAGATACTCTATCGCTTACAATTTTTGACAAAATGAAAAATTGCTCTCTCGTCTCGTCAAAGGTCTAACAGAATACAAAACTATCTCGTCACAGATATTCTGACGCGATCTCGCGACATGAGTCTAATAGAATATGGGTAATAATTCTAATGAAATATGGTCTAATCCTATTATTTTAACACCATATGAGCAAAGACTAAAATTAATTGATTTGTGTACATTGAACTTTAGGCGTAAGATTTCTGATATTATTTTTTTCATTACAAAAATTGTGAAGGGCAATATAAATTCAACTTTCATTTCCAGCAATATCATTGTTACAAATCTGCACCGGCATCTACACTAATTCAATTTATTTAAAATCAGTTATCATAGCACTTCTTCTTCTTTTATTACCCATCCATAATTTAATATCAACGGTTATATGATGTGATGAGCAACGATGTCCTGATAGGTGTTCGGATCCCTTGCTGAATAGATTAAATCGTCCAGTTTCTAATGTTGCGTAACCATGTTAATTTTTTTCTTCCTACACCTCTTTTTCCTTCAATTTTTCGTTGGACTATTAACTGAAGTATATCTCGTATTTATTTCCACGCATAATATGCCAAAAGGAGGATTTTTTTTTGTTTCTTTAACATTTTAAGTACATAGTTCTCTTTCGGTGATTGTTCTACGTATAACTTCTTCATTCGTAATATGATCTGTTCACGATATTTTTAGCATTTTTCGGTAGATCCACATTTCGATAGGACTAATTATTACAAATATGAACCTATTAATAAAGGGTTTTCCAATAAGTGATTTCTTTTAAAAAAAAAACACACACTAATTGTTAAGGAAATTCAAATGTTTTTTATTTAATATAAAGTACAATCGATACAATTAAGTTCTGAATAAAACGTTATTCAAATGGCCTCCATGACTTATTCTGCAGGAACGAATTCGATGAACCCAATTTTCGAGCACTTTTTCCACTAAATCCAGTCGTATGTCATCAATAGCACGTTCAATATTGACTTGTAAAGCATGAAGAGAGTCTGCCTTATTGCTGAAGACCAATGACTAACCCTACAAGAAATAGTCTAATGGTGTTAAATCACAACTTCTTGGAGGTCATTGAATATCACAATTTCTTGAAATAATCGAATCTCCAAACTTTTCTCGCAATAATTTAATTGTTGCACTTGCTGTGTGGCACATACCCACGTCAAGTTGGAACCAAATGTTGTCAAGATTAACTTCATCCAATTTGGCCATAAAAAGATGGTTATCATCGATCTATACTGCTCTCCATTGTAACGGTAATTGATGGTAACGGATCCGATCTATACCGCTCTCCATTGTAACTCTCCATAGTAACGGTGTAACCAGCTTCATTTCGAAAGAAGTGTGGACCGATGATTTCACCAGACCAAAAACCACACCAAACTGTCAATTTAGGTGAATGTAATGGTTTTTCTTGGCACCAGAATCGACAGTTTTGTTTATTTACCGCACCACTTAGATGAAAGTGAGCCTCATCGTAGAAGATGATTTTCTTAAAATAATCGTTATCGTTTTCAAGTTTTTCCAAGGGAAAATCAGCAAATTCACGACGTTTACGGTAAAATTGTTAACATCAAAAAAAATCAAATCAACGAAAAAAAATGACAGATCATGACAGTTAAAATAAATACTCGAATTATTGTAGATTTTGTATGTAAAATTGCAGTACCGTACTTAATTAAGCACGAAAAGGTGATTAATTAAGTACGGTACCTAAGTTTCTGACAAAATCATAAAAAAAAAAAAAAAATATTACAAATGGCCGAAACGTCATGTCAAAATCATATCATCCCTGGAAAACCCCTTAGAATGGATATTATTATGTAACAAACATAAATTTAACATTGACTTTACATTATCAAAGCATTCCGAAACATAAAAATTATACAATTGCTATTTTCAGGATATTGCTATTATTTTATTTTGTTTTGTTGTTTTATTAAAGTGTATGTAACTGTTTTTTCAATTTTAATTTTAGTTTTAATTCTGAAATTAATTTTTTTTCCCCTGTTAGATACTCATCGTTGGACCATAGTGCATCAACTCGTCTCCTCTATTGGTCTCTGTTGTACGCAGTGATCTTTATTTCCTCCCAAGTCCGTACATATCTCGTTAGTTCAGAAGTCGTAATTTGACGCCAGGTGTTGTTGGGTCTTTTGCGCCTTTTGCTATCTTGGGGGCTATTCTGGTTACATTATTTGATTGTTTTCTTAGAATGTGGCATATCCATTTCCAATTGCTACGCTTAATTTGATACAACATCGGTTCTTCATCTCTTAGCTGTCATAAGTTCATATTGCTGATAGTGTTGGGCCAGAATATTCTGTATACTCTTCTTTGGCCATTGTTCGCAAATACTTGATGTTTTTACCGTCATCCAAATTTCGCTGCAAATACATAACACATTCTTTAAATATTTTAATTTTTGTTTTGCTAGTTTTTGACATTCTTCCAAATTGGACTTAATTCACTAAAAGCAACTCTGGCCTTACGAAGTCTGTTGTTGACATTTGCTACGCTTAATTTGATACAACATCGGTTCTTTACCTTTTAGCTGTCTTAAAAGTCCATATTGTTGATGGTGTTAGGTCGGAATATTCTCTACACTATTCTTTGGCACTTCTTCGCATATACTTGAAGTTTTTGACTGATGCTTTTGCCGTTATCCAAAATTCGCTGCCATACGTAAGTGTTGACATTGTATATAATATTTAATTTTAGTTTTGTTAGTTGTTTGGCAATTCTTCCAAATTGGACTTAATTCACCAAACACAGCTGTGACCGAACGACATCTGTTGTTTAAATCTGCTTATGTACCTCTGTTTGTTATTAGAATGTTACTCAAGCAGGAGAAGCTTGCCACATATTCGACTGTTTGATCTTCTATTCTGATGGTGTTCGTATTGGTTACATTTACCCTCATGGCCATGGCCATATCTATTTTAATATATAGTCCGACTCTACGAACTTTTATTTTAATTTGTATTAATAATTTTTTTGTAAAATAAAAGACTCTTGTTAATTTCATAAATTTATTTTATTCCGGCACGTGTTTGGACCTTTCGGTCATAATCACGGATCATAAAATGATGAAATGAACAAGAGTCTTTTATTTTTTTAAAAATTTTTATCAAATTTCACCAAGAGTGTACAAGTGAAAGCTTTAAAATTTTGTTTTGTAAACTGTTTGTGCTAAGGAGTACAAATAAAATAATTAAATTAATTTCAAGCTTTAAATTTTCCATTCTTGTACTGACAACAATTTTATAAATTTAAATAAAAATTTAAATTCAAATTTTTAAATTATAAAATTTACAGATTCAAACGAAAATTTATTAAAAATATTAAATACAGAATTTTCTCATCCATAATAATTAACCATCTTTAAATTCGCGTTAAAACAACATAACCAAATAAAAAATATTAAAATATCACATTTTTAATTATGATTAATATTTTGTTGTTTTTGTTTTTTTTTTTTGTATTGTACTATTAAAAAATTTTTTTTTACAATAATTAAAAAATATTTTTCTAACGAATTAATTATGAGAGAATCCATTTTCTTTCAGAATATTTTCAATAAAATTTTTATATTTTAATTACCATTACTACTAATTTCAATTACTCATTCTAATTCATTTTTAGTTGATTCAAGAAAATATTATTTTTTAATTTTTTAACAGCAATAAAAACAACAACAACAATTAACATAACAAAAATAAAAACAAGTCGATAAGAACGTTTGTTTAGGAAAATAAAAAAAAAATGAAAATGAAAACACGATGAAAGAAAATTAAAAATTTTAATTCCAATCCTAACTCTCCACTATTTCAATTTAATTCCATTAATAACCAACACACCATCACCAACCACCCAATAACAACTGAAAAAATATTTTCTTTAATTTTCTTTACTGAAATTATAATGAGGTATATTTGTTTTTTTAGTTTTATTGACATGAAATACAAGGCATTCAGTTAAAATTAATACTTTAATAAATAAAAAAAAAAAACAAAAATAATAACAAAAAAAAAACAGAAAAACGGAAAAATACAAAAAGTTAAAATTTAAAAATTGCCTAAAGTTATATGAAAATAATTTTTAATTCGAATTTATACTTCCTTAAAAAATATTAATTATATTTTTTATACCTACAAGAAAACACCTTTATTATAAAAAAAAAAAAAACAAAGTTATTATTATAACGATCTCAATTTTAAAATTATCCTGTTTAAATGAGAGAAGAAAAAAAAATATCCTTCAAATTAAAGTGTAGACAACATCAATATTTACAATATTTATAATTTATTATTTTTAAAAATTAACTTTTTTTTGTCGTTAGTTTTTAATAAATATTTAATTTACTTATTTAGGAGTATAATTTAAGAAAATAAAAATAAATTTGTTTTTTTTTTTTGTAATTTTATGCTTAAAAAAATTGCAAAATTTAATTTTGTCAACAAACCTTTTTGTTTTTGGTGTATACTTAAAAAAAAAAAGGACTTTAACTTTAAGAACGACTTATGATAATAATTTTGTGTTTTTTTTTTTTTTATTCTAAATAATAGGGAATGTCCGTTTTAATGAAAATTTACATTTATTTTATTATAATTAAATAAAACGTGACCAGTAAGAAGTGATGTGAAAAATAAAAATAATCAAAAAGGTACCTAAAAACAAAAAAGATTTTAATATTAATTTTGCAAGGCTATTAAATTGTATGAAGGAGGATTAAAAGAACAAAATTAGCTTCAAAATTATAAAAAAAAGAAAAAAAAAACAACAAATATAACCTCTTAGAGGATTACGAAAAGAAAAAATAAAAGCATTAGTTATAAATTTCACTGTTTTGCTTTTATGCAAGTTATTTTTATATAGATCTAGAGCACAATGCTGTTTTAGTCGCCTTCAATTTCTATTCTATGGTAATAATATGTAGCCGTGCTCGATTCCCGATTCAAAACGAAGACTTGTCGTTTTTCGATTTTTCGTCGTTTTTTGATTCCCGACGAAGACAAAAAAAAATGCTTTATAGATTTTTCGATCTGGTCCAGTGCCTTTTGGGATGAAATAAATAATAAAAAATAGTTGAGAGTTTTGGTTATCACATTTTAAAATTATTCCATGAAAATGTCATAAACAGTCCAGTATAAAATGTGCGTAAAAAAATAACTTGGTTTAATATAAAAGGAAGAATTAAAGCTTATTTATTTGTAGATAAGATCAAATCATTAAATAAATGTTATTACTTATTCCGAGCTTAAATCAAGCAGGTCACACAAATGCATATTTATTTATTACAATTTAAGTTAAATTTTATATAAAATTATATACGTTAAGAAAAAAGAATAATATAAAAACATAAAACGGAAAAAAAGAGAGAATAGAAAAAGCAAAATTAAAAACTTATTCTAAATAAAACAAATAAAATTAAAAAAATAAATAATTTGAAAAAACTAAAATTAATAATTATACAATGATAATGATAGAAATGATATATGCACACATGTTGTTAAATTTTAAAAATTACAATATTTAATAATTGAGTTAAAAACTGATGAATAAAAAATAAAAATTAATATAAATTGAGCTATACAATAACATAATAATGTAATCTATAAAAATATACTTAGGTTAAGAGATATCATTAGGATGTATTGACCCAAATATAAATTAAATAATAATTAATTTGTTAGAAGTATAGGTTAACATTGGAACTATATGAGTTACATAAACACATATTTCTATTTAATTAAGGTTCATACTGACTCATCTGTATATAATTAGAACAAAAGTTGAGCTCAACGAGCTCAATTGAGTAGAAAAAATGTTCCCTTTGAATAATTCAATTAAAAATACTATATCAGCGACAGTTCTGCGTTTTTAAACTGTATTGAGATGTAGTAAATTCAATCATGTGCTCATATTGAGGTAATCTTAATGGGTCTTCCCGTTGCGTAAAGCAAAAATCATAGCAATTTTTTTTTTTTAACCGATTCAATTCTGTTAATGTGTATGGGGTAGAGAAAGTTCTATATCTGGCTAGCGTATTCCAAATTAGGTCTAACTAAGCTAAATACAATCGCTTAAGTCAATTTTAGAAAAGTGGTATATGGTAGAACAAAATTTTATATAACCGCTATTATATTTTACTAGTATAACCAGCTGTATATTGAAGTTTAGATGCAGTTTAAAAAAGTATCCACAACTGTGTTATAAAAGTTAATGTACTGACCAAAAAAGTCTAATTTTTTCATTCCTAATAAACTGTTATTATTATTATTATTGTTGTTGTTATAATTGTATTACTTTGCTTAGATTTATGGAATAAAAGTCGAGTTTCCTTTCACTAATCATTTGTATTTATTTTGCAAATATCGATATTTCGGAAGCAACTTACTTCCTTCATCAGTGCTTTGCGACTTGTACATTTTTATATACGTATACATGTGAATATGTATATTGTACATAAAAAATTTGGTTTCTACAAATAAACATGCATAATATTTGGTAACTAAGGCTTCAGACAGCAAAACAAAATTAGCATAAATACAAGATATCGAAATTAGTATAAATATAAGATATATTTGGAATTTAGATAATAATATTGACTATATTATAATGACTTAAATTGGTTGTGGCACAATATTCAATTTAACTGATTTAGACAAATAAATTAATGTGATTTGCTCAACTTTGAAAATTTATAAAAGCCTCAAGAGTTTTGTGGAAGATAGATTTTTTTAATGTAGAATTCGATAGTCGAAATATCACATTTCCAGGAATAGACATGATGGATTTCTTTAAGTACAAATGTTAAAAAATATAAAAACAAAAGAAAATATCCAATTTTTTGCTTATTTCGACTTAAGTGTTTATATACTTTTTTCCATTCAAATTCAACATTTTGTCAAACAATTTTTATATAAAATGTTGAATTTCATTAAAAAAATTTTAATTTATTTGAAAAAATGTTGAATTTGAATGAAAAAAGTATATATTATTGTTACAGAATTTATCTCTGACATTACTAAAGTTAGATTAAAAACCGGTTTTTGTTTGACAGTTACTTCTATTGTTAAGACATATATTTCTGAATTATTATATTACAATTCCACTGAACGTTGCACTCAGAAATTGTCAGAAAACAATTACAATTTACAACATCAACAGAATAAGTTGAAACCACTACTACAATGTTGGTACACATGTGACATAACCACTATACAATCATAATTAGATAAAGAGCTGTCAAAATACCCTATTCTTCTAATTTAACACATTTTCAACGCAATGTTTTGACAGTTGTATATCTATGTTTTCATCAGTTGATCAAACTGACTTTTTTTTTTTTTTTTATATATTTCCAAGTCTATGGGATGAACACCCTAACTGCTTTTTACACAGAGATTTGGAATACACAATCACATACAATAGCTTTTTTTCTGTAGAATTTTTTGTGGTATATCTACTAATTTAAATGTGGAAAACTATATCTATTGTAGAGTACTTCGCCTTCATAATAGCATAGTTCCATTTTATTTTTTAGTGATAACCAAAACTCTCAACTATTTATCATTTATTTTATCCCAATGATAAAGGGTACTGGACTAGGTCGAAAAATTCAGAAAGCATTTTTTGCCTTCGTCGGGAATCGAACCTGGGACCTTTCGGTTGAAAGGCAGGCGCTCTACCTACTGCGCCACCCAGCGACTTCTCTAATATAACAATAGCGTAAGCTCAATTTTTTTTGTACTTTTTAACTATAATTTTTAAATTATCATAATATTTTTTTTTTAATTTTATATTCAAAATACTTATAAATTAGACTTATTAAAATATTATTTTATCCAAGGCTATGATATTTCATATTTCTCACTTCAAAATTAGAATAGATTCAATTTGTGGAATATTTTTTGCGTTAAAGTAAAATAACAATTTTCAATTAGCCTCGAAAAACAAATTTATAATTATTATTAATATAATTATTAAAAATGTATTACACATTTAGTTTTTAAATAATAATTGAATAAAAATAATAATTAACATTTAACATGATAATTTAGCATAAAATAAAAACATAAAATATAAATAACAAAATGTTAATAGTTCGTAATTTTTCAGTCAATCAATTAATTCAGACTATTAACTTACTTTAATTTACTTACTTAGGTGGCCAACAGACCATGTAAGTCCTGGGTCTAACTCATCAACGTGCAGATCTTTATATGTGCCAATACTTCGTGTCGCCAACAAATGTTTGGTCTGCCTAGACGTCTTGTATACCTTCGGGTCTGGATTCGAAGAGTATCGTCAAGCATTTTCGTTTATTCTTTCTAGGTGTCCTATCAACTGTACTTTAATTTACCTGTTTCTTTACTATCTCTTGTTTTTAATTTTCGTGACTACGTCCATCTCATTACATACAGCTCATAGAATTCGGCATTAAATTTTCTCGTCAATACCCCGTACAATGGTGCAGAATTTTTTTTGAAGAAATACACTAAGTGCATACTCACTTGGCATGATTTCGATCTGTATAGCAGAACCAGGGAGTATGAGCGTTTTGTAGAAATGCAGAATCCAAGATTTTGATATCTTGATTAAATTGGTTTTGGATTGCATATTCCTTGAATGTATTTAAGTAGTCTCTCTACACTGACACTATAAACTACAACACTGAATAGAAATTATTTACATCTGATTAATTATTTTACTACATTCACAATGAAGTTTTGATCTCATTAGTGTAAGTCTAATATAAATAAATACATATACTAGTCTGTTGAAAAATTGTTGGACCCTCTTTAAACATATCATCACAATAAAAATTGTTTTATATCACATCTACTGAGATTTTACGGGGAAAATGAGAAAAAAATGAAAAATCATTATGGCAATATTGAAAGGGATTCAAAACAAAAACAAGATATGGGCCAACTTTTTTGCAGTAGAGTGGTATCAAATACATGCAAACATCTTTAATCAATTTAATATTTTATGTCTAATCTTATATGTCTTATATAATCTTTTATCCACATTATAAATTCCTTCCTGTACATTTCAACTTGACTCTTTAATATTATTTTCTCTATACAATTCAACGTAAAAAATATAAATCTTAAGAAGCTATTCATTAATTTCTATTTTATCCTTATACAAATTATAACACATTTTTTTGTCTGAAATTTTTTCAGGAAATAAAGTTTTGCTTTAATATCGCTGTCATAATTCAAATAAAATACTAAAAATCTCATGAATTCTGAACAATTTTAATTTCTGTTCTATACTCGTATTTTGAAACAATCTAAGTTTCATTAATACATACTTTAAAACCTCTTAGAAACACTAATTTTGAGAATGTATTATATAATGATAACAGTTACTATTGTGGCATTAATTATAGTAGTAAAACAATAATTTTGAAATAATATTCTAATTAAAATCCTTGTAATATAACAATGCTTATATATTAAATAATTTAAAGGATTAAATTAAACAAAAACAAAACAAAAGAAAAGAATATATATAACAAAATTAATTATTTAAGTGTTGAAATAATAACATTTTAGTATATAAATATAATGGAAAATTAACATATCTATAACTATTATCCAGATTATTCCTAAGTAGTTAATTTCAAAAGTATTTTATATAATACACCATTGTTATAATACTATATAATTATTACATTAAAATAATGATTAATAATTCCTTAATTATTGTATGCTATACTAAAAGGTTGTTATAGAAACTTTAAATATCTAAAATTATTGGTTATATCAGATAAATCTATTAGATATTTTTGTATTGTTTAGATATAATCAAAATCTCGAAAAACATTAACTTTGAACTAATACAGTACAGTGTAATCATTGCCAAGCCACCCACTTTACAAAAAAAAAAAAAATAGTTTTGATTGGAATCGGAAAGCATTTAGATGACAATAGTTAAAGGACAAGCAGAGATATTGTCAATAAATTTGTTATAAATTTACGTGTTAAGATCAATTGGTGGAAAATTCAAATGATAATAACTAAAGAAGAAATTGTTAATTTTTTTTGTTTTAATTAATTTTACAATTTATGTATTATAATAAGAATGCATCAAAATAATATCTTTTAATTACTAAAAATATTAACTTTGGCTATCGTGAACACCAGTAATACACAAAATTTTTTCGTTCCAAGTATCATAACAATATCATTTGCATTTTCAGGTACTATGGTACCCAGGTACGGTGGTCATCTGTGACATTTTCAATATTTGAATTTGTACTTGGAAGAAGTAAAATTTTGTTATCACTAGGAATTACAAAATACCTGAAACCGAAACTGAAGATGTTAGCTAACGATACATTAGAAGTCAACGTGTTAAGATAAAAATGAATTAAAGGATTGTTTTTCATTGTATATGAATGAATGAACGTACAATAATTAGCATTAAACTACCTATGATTTTTTGTTTTATAGGGCTTAGATAAGTAATAAGTAAGTAATTACATAAGTAGATCGGTGAAAATTTATTTTTATAAAAATATGTAGTTTGTATTTCATATTACAGTCTGTATACATATACGAGTATGTCATGACACAAAAAATCTTTTACAAAGCAGAATTGAAATATGTATCTTTAATTAATTTTAATTGATGTTTTACCAACACTATTGGAACTCATCAGTATAGATATTGTAGTATTCGCCTACCTATGCAACTCGTAGTTTTATTCTGATTAGTTTCATATAACCAAAGAACATATAATAATAAGAAGTCGCATCTGAATATTTTTATAGCAATTATAATTTTGTTACAAAAAAAATAATAATAAATATAACAGTATTCATTAAGTACACCCATCCATCCATTTGAATATTTTTTTCAAATCAAAGGTTCAAAATAAGAAATTTAAAAAAAAAATTAAACACATACGATCTCTAAAGAATCTATGAAAGGGCAGTACTTTTTAATACGGATTTTTATTTGTATTGCAAAGTATACTGAAAAGATGGTTGTATTTTTAAATTGTCAGTAAAGAAATTTTATGGATTGCTGGCTGTTTTATGTCTTTAAAAAATAAAATACTTAAATTTAAATAGAAATTTGATTTTCACAACCCAGTTCTGAGAAAAACAAAAACGGTTTTCCGTAGACAATTCGATACAGATTTATAATGCATAACAATTAAATTTTATTATTTTATTACTATTCTTTTTAGAATTTTTTATAGATTCTATGGTTCCATTATTGACTCTATTATTATATGTTTAACTACAAGCTATAGTGCCTACATTGATATTCAATTTCTGATATTTTATTATTATTTATGTATGGAGCTACTACGTATATTCATGTAATATTTGTAAGTATAAGATAATAAGATTTGAAGAACAAAATTAATGTTTTAAGGTGTAAATTATTTTGAAGATAAAATGAGAGAGTGGGTTGTAATGTGACAACCCGCTATATAAAAATAATATTTTAAAACTTTATATGAAATGAGGCTTCTTTTTATTATTCTTTATTCTTTCTTTTATATTCATTGATACAACTCATAAATTTAAATTTAACATAAATTCATATGTGAGTTATAAAAACTAAACCAAATTCTCACTTAGTAAAATATTTTTGTTGAAAAATTTGTTTTTTATTATCTTCTTTAATTTATTTGCAATCTATATTTAGTACAAATATAATAAGTACAAATATTTATAATGTAATTTATTGATTTCGACTTGTAGCAGCGATTTTCATCGAAGACCTACCCTTGTATCAATTTACAATATCATTATTGTCCGTTATTTCCTTTTTCTGATGTCAAGGTATCCTACAAAATTCTGCATTATCTTCTAAATTACAAAGCATTCTTCGTTTTTGTCTTCTCCAGTTTTCAATAGTTTGTGGACTAAATTGTTTGGATGAACTGATTTGGCATACACGAAAGGGCATTTACAAATGACGTTAACACCTTATTTTGGAATCCTTGTATGATTTTGATGTTGTTTTTCGCTGCGGAACCCCAAAGCTTTATTCTATATATCCAAATAGATTTTATTATGATTTTAAAAATTAAGATCTTATTTGTTAGTATGTATTTTCTTTCCCATTAGCCACTGCATACTTCTAAAATTGATATTAAACTATTTGCGTTTACTGGAAAAGCTAAAATATTTAACTCGTGTACAAGTTTCAAGATCTAATGATGTACTTACAACTTAATGATTAGGAAAACTTAATCTATATTAACAGAAAAAAACTGAGAACAGTAATGCGGGTATATACTGACAGATGTATGCTGACATTACATGTTTAATAACTTCGAAAATATTTCAAAGAAAATTATTTTAAATGTCTATAAATTTGTCATGGCTAGAGACATGCTCGTAGAATGAGTCGATTACAGGTATGACTCTACATGTAAAGAGTGCATGTTTATTACTTTAGAAATTATTTCAAAGAAAATCATTTTAAATGTCTATTAATTTTTGATGACTATGGACTTGCTCATGGAATAGATAATGATTCAGTTTTTGTTATAGAAAACTGCTATGAATCCACATATGGCTTAGTGTAGTGGTAGCAGCTTGTCACTATTTTAATATTAACTACAACTTTTTTTTTTATTTATGAATTTTAATCTAAACAAATATCAAAATACAACACAATATAAAATGGTTTAATTGAAAATGAATCCTTGAATTGGAAAATTCATTAACAAAAAAGTTATAAATAGTTTTAACAGATCTATAATAAATATTGAAAAATGTATTTACTTTCAACTGAAGGGTATACGCATTTCGTTTTGACACAATTTTAATGTTTTTTTAGTAGATTTGACTAGCTTATAATTCATCACTTTTTGATTAAAAGAACAGAACACATCGGAGCAAAAACATTTTACACTTCAGAATAAATTCAATAAATTAGTAAAATCTCAGGACAGTGATGATGAGTAAAATGTCGGTCGAAAATCAACTGATTTCAAATTCTGTAAACAATATTCATCAACGTCAATTATTACCTTATTATATACCTACATTAATTTACATATATTTATATTCATATACGCAATACGCACTAAAATCTTAAAATAACCTTTATCACTATCAAATTTCTAAACGTGTATTATAATATATACATACATTTACATATACATATGTATAATCCTTCAAAACAATAAATATTTAAAAAAGAAAATTTCACACATCATTTTTTGAAATTAGTTTGCCATTTTCAAGTATTTTTATAACTTAAGGCTAATAAAAATTAATAAACAAAACCATTATTTCCATTTTGGAAAGTGATTAATATCCTTGCTTAAACAAAAATAAAAAAAAAAATAAAAGGAAAGGATTACATTAAATAAATATTTTTTTTCTAACATTTTTTTTTCGCTTGTTTTTGTTTTTAATATCAATTTGAATCTAAACACATATCGGGATACAATATACAATATGAAATACATTCATTGAAAATGAATCCTTGAATTGGAGACCCAATAGTATATGCCATTACATCAACATTACAAAATCCATTCTAAAAAAATATATTTTAGATATATATTCACATTCACATATAAATTAAATATACATACGTATATGCATACATTATTTACATATATGACATACATATATACAAATCTGCGAGAAACAAATTTTTATTTTAAAATACCTTAGGGATATTTATCAATGTTGTAAACAATTTACAAAACTAGAAATAGAGATAAAAAGAAAAATCAAAAGTAAGAGAGAGAGAGAGAGAGATTAATTGTAAAAGCTTTCATAATCATTTTAAGGACGATTTATCGACTTTTGGCTTAATTTCGTATCTAATGAAAATAGATTGATGATAGGCTTTTTTTTTATAAAATGTTTTATGGTTTCTTATATATATAGGACATACATAATATGAGTGTCCTGACATTTTGATATACATATATATACATATTATACAGTATACACGTTTATATCATTGAATATGTTTGAAGTGATTCAGTTTTACTTTTCAACTATTTTATTGACAACAGATTCAGATTTAATAAAAGTGTTAAGTTAAAATTAAATTTTTAATATTCTAAATATTTATGTATGCATATAGAAATTAATGGATTTAGGGTATATAGATTTATTTTCAGTTCGAAATTTTATAGAAAATCTATATAGAATTACAGTGAAATATATTACATACTTACATACTTATATACTATACTTATATTAAAAACAACAATAATGTAGAGGATAACAAAATATAAATATCTTGGCGTTATTTGTTGGAATGAACATATTATAAAGAATTTATCTATCAAAACCATAAACATAGCCTGTGTATTAGAACTGTTTCTCGTAACTTAAAAAAATTTATATTTTAGTAGCAAAGTTACCCGACGTTTCCGGGTCGAACACTAAATGTATGGAATTAGCTTCAATGAAGTTTGATTTATGAATCGAATTGAAAAAAATTGGTTTAACAAAAATATTCTAATATTTTTTTCACTACGATAACAAAACAAACAACACTACAACTTAAACTATATTTATATGAAAATTATTTCATTGTAAACAATATTTCGGGGTATTTCTAATATTTCTGAAATAAGTTATATGGCACCGACCTGACCCAGTCCAAATTTCCGAAATCGGTGACAGTGTATCTAAGTGTAAATTTTCATGCCTGTAACACCTTTGGTTTTTAAAATATTCCTGAGAAGTTGTAGGAGTTGTATGGCACCAACCAGAATCAGTCCAGATTTTCAAAATCGGTAACAGTCGTATTTCTTTATTTGTGAAAGTGTATCTAAGCGTAAATTTTCATTCCTGTAACACCTTTGGTTTTTGAAATATTCCTGAAAAGATCTAGGAGTTGTATGGCACCAACCCGAACCAATTAAAATTTTCAAAAACGGTGACAGTCGTATTTCTTTATTTATGAAAGTGTATCTAAGTGTAAATTTTCATGCCTGTAACACAATTGGTTTTAGAAATATTTCTGAAAAGATCTAGGAGTTGTATGGCACCAACCCGAACCAGTCAAAATTTTCAAAATCGGTGTCAGTCATATTTCTTTATTTTTAAAAGAGTACCCAAGTGTAAATTTTCAGATTTGTAGCATCTTTGGTTTTTGAAACACCCCTGATAGGTGCTAGGAGTTGTATGGCAGCTACGCAAACCTGTCATTTGATATCTCTGTAGAGTACAACGTCCGGTTCCTTTTGTGGTCATGAATAACTGTTCAAAATTTCAAAACTCTATTTATAAAACTGTAGCGAACAAAAAAACAAACAAACAAACTTTTTGTTTTATAAGTATAAATAATTAATTTATTTTTATTTATTTATTCTAAGCTTAAATCAGGCTCATTACAATCAATATAATATATTTGTTAAAATTTAGGATAAATTTATTTTAAATTAATGATATAAGGATATAGGGCTTAGGGTACTAGTAGAGATTGAAGAAATACATATGAAAGAGACTCTTAAATTCTTTACACACGTAAATGGCATCGTAAATGTCCTTACAAAAACAGAATATTAAACTGACTAAATATTGTCATGGCTTGTAATATTTTAAATAATATTATTATTATTATTTATTTATTTATTTATTGCCATGATACATATTCATAATTTTTTAACAATTTTAAATTTTTTAGAGCTTACTTATACTATAGTATTTACACCTATATGACTATTCTTAATTATTATTTAAGCTATCTGACTAATTTATTTATTATATATCTATAATTTATTACATAAAGAAAAAATAACGACAAAAACATTGAATATTTATGATTTTTCAGAATATGATTTTATTTAATTTGTAAATTGAAAAAAAGTACAGAACAAATATCTGAATCAAATCACAGACAATTTTCATTATTATTCTTTTAAATATATTTAAAAGGAGACGTAGCGAAAATCAATTTTTTTTTTTAATTTCTGATTTAAAAATTTCACCCCATGTATACACATACATTTTAACATAGAAAATTTTTAATTTATAAAAATGCCAAAACTCACCAAAGTACATAATACAGGGAATTAAAACTAAATAATTTATTTTTTTTTGTTTAAATAAATTATTACATATGTGGCTGTTGTCTAAGATAAATCAATAAAAAAAAAGTATATATAGTGGCAAGAATAAATTGAAATTATAGATTCATATTGAAATTGAGTGACGATTTTTTATCAAACTTTATCGATTTTGGAGGAGTGGGCGAGTGCTAGTGTTGCCATAAACTTGCAATTAATTTGCTAAGCTATCATATTATAACATTATATTTATCATACAATATACATATATAACTAAATAAAATGTAAATAAATTTAATTTAATATTTAAAATAAAATAAAAATAATTTAATTTAATTAATTAATTAATTAAAATAAATTTTTATTTTCAGGTATGTCTTTTATATATAAAATTTCAAAATTTTGTATTATCACTGGCAATTTAAGGTAAAGTTTAAAGTAAAGTTTTATTTATATATCTTTTTACTGATTGAAGCAAATTGAATAATTTTATACTCAGTATTATTTTAATCAATTTCTATAATAAAATTATTAAAATGTACAATTGTATGTATAAATATTATTTTCGGTATATTATGTGGTTTACTATGGATTAATGCACAATTATACCAATGTGCAACTTAAATATTGATTTGATTGATTAGAGTAGACTAATGCATACCACCGACCGATAGTAGTAGTAGTAGTTATTATGTTTGGTCAGATTTGATGATTTGAAAGTTTAAATTTGTATAAAATTAAATTTATAATCAGTTTTTAATTACAAGTACGATATATAATATGAAAAAATATGATAGTAATATTTATTGACATGACAGTTGAATTGTAATATTATGATGTTAAATTAATGAGTCGAATAATATATTTTCAATTGTAAACAGCTTCATTAATGTATATCTTTTTCTACTTTTACGTTCTTTACATTTATTAAATTTCAATTTTTACGTTCATAGATCTTTAAGCTATTAGTTCTATATTATAGAGCTTAAAATTATGATTGTTACAATTTTTTATGAAATATTTTTTGAATAACAATATTTTTCGGAATGCTCTAAAAACGCTGTGATGTTTTCTAATATTTGAGAATATCAAAAATTTTGAAAATAAATTTTCCTTTTGGTATACACCATAACATTGCTTAAACCATATGCTGATTTGAGAAATACAAAGATGTTAATAACGTAAAAACTACACTTTTATTTCAATCAAAACAAAAAAAAATATTATTAACTTTAATTTAAAAATTTAAAACTAAAATTTTTTATAACTAATAAATCAATTAAAATTGACTTAAATGGAAAATTAATTGAATTGATTTAAATTGAAATCATTGTAAAAAGAGATTTACTTTACTGAGCTATACCTAATACTTATAACAGACACTTATATAAGGACCTAGAGCAAGTAAAAACAAACATAACATTGCAACTATACTATTATTAAACATAACACATTTTTTTTGCATAAAAGATTATTAAGACTATTTTTTCTGGTATATTTAAATACTGCGGATCAAATTATTATCTTGTGCCAGTATTATTTGTTTTAAAACATTTTTAAATACCCAAATACCTGTCAAACCGGTTTCGAAGACATCCACAACATAAATGTTGATCATGCAACAATGTTCATTCAGCTTTTGTGAGCTTAGACATTTAAGATCATGCAAACGAGTTGTATTCAACTTTGTTTAGAGACATTTACAATGTCAAGGAAATCATCCGGAACAAAAAAACTCTACAATCAACAATTATGCACATGAACAAATTTGATGCATAAAAAATTAAAGATTATAAAGAAATCAATCAGATTTTTCACATTAAAAATATTAGGAAAAACAACATCAAATCAAAGATGGACTTCATGTTCAAAACTGATGAGGATAATGCTAATCATCTTTGATTTATATCTGAAAAATTGATTGAGTCTCAAGCGATTCTATTTACTACTATTATTGTATAATTACTATTATTTATTTTTATCATTTTTATATGTACATATTCCTTTTGTATGTAAAATAAAATTGTAGGGTTGGGCAAAATCTTATTCAATTCTAATAAATTGAATATTATATAAGATAAATGAAAATTATTATAAAATATTAAAACAATTAATTATATTAAAATTTTACCTTCAAGTAAAATTATATACTTATAATATAAGTATGTATCACTATTCAAGTACATTATACATACATACATTAATATATTATGCAAGAATTTTATGGAGAGTGTTAGATATTCCACGATTCATAATTTTTTTTTTCGTCCTCACTAAAATATCATACAAAATAGTGAATTAATATTTTGGGAGCGTAGCGAAATCTTGTCTACACAAAACTTTGTTTTTCAACATTTTTCTTTTTCAAAATTTTGCTTTTGAAAACCCTGTTATTTTATTTTATTTTTATTCTGTAAAACGGTTTTTATAGCTGCTTTTTAAATGATTTTGATTTAAATTTTGAAATTTAACAAATTTTGAATCAGACCCAGCATTTATTCGTATATTTGTTATGCAAATTCAACATCAGATTGTATAACGTCTAAGATGGCAAACGATCAAGTTTTCAGTTCGAAATAGAAAACAAAATAATTTAATTTATAAAGTTGGGGAGTGATGCTCTGATTAAAAAAAAAAAAAAAAAAAAACAATAACAAGATTTTGTGTAGACAAGATTTCGCTACGCTCCCAAAATATATATTCACTATTTTGTATGATATTTTAGTGAGGATGAAAAAAAACAATTTTAAATCCTGGAATATCTAACACTCGCTCTCCATAAAATTCTTGCATAATATATGTATGTATGTATGGTGTACTTGAATAGTGATACATACTTATATTATAAGTATATAATTTTACTTGAAGGTAAAATTTTAATATAATTAATTGTTTTAATATTTTATAATAATTTTCATTTATTTTATATAATATTCAACTAATATAAAAATTCTTTTTTCTATAATAATAATCTAGAAATATGTAAAATTTCAAGAATCTTAAAATAAAATTCCATTCTTGTTCTACACTATATATAAAATATACTTTATAAAATTACATAAATATTTTCACGTATTAAATATAAATACAATATAATCTAAATGATTAAATATAATAAAAAAGGGTCTTTCAAATATTATGCCGAAAAAATATCATTCCAAGGATATTATATAATTAAAGGATATCATCATCATCATACATATAATATGAATGAATTGGTAAAATGGTAAAAATAAATGAAAATGATTTTCCAAAAATTAAAATAAAAATAGTTTTCCATTTCATGATGAATATATTATACATACGATTAATTAAGCAAACAAAATTTGAAGATAGAAATAAATAGATAGAACAAAAACTATATTATTATTATTAAAATGAATTTTTTTTGTTTTTCTTTTCGAATAAGATTTAATAAAATTATAAATGTTAAGAATAAAGTAATTGATTTAAAATTATTAACTAAAGTTTTACTTATTTCATAATTAATCTATTGAAAATGGACGATACAATATGTGAAATATGAAATTTGAATGTGCCTAATAAAATAACAAACATATTATATTAATTATTTTATTGTTGAAATTAATTATATATGTATATTATATATATATTTAAATTGAATTTACAAGTGAATTGTTACAGAAATGTGGTTCTAAAAAGTATATAACAATAAATGTAACCTAAATATTGCATGTAATTAAATTAAAGAAATTTTAATCAATTCCGAAAATTGAAATCAATTGTAATCAGTTGTAATTACGTTTATCAGAACACAATCTTTATTATTATGATAAATTTATCGAATTAAACTACGTATTTTTAATTTTATTATTTTAAAATTTTTCTCCACAAAGCATATTCGACATAATCATTATATAAAAATTATTTGTGCAATTATTATAGTAACCATAATATAGAGTATAGACCATAATTTAGGTTGGTGCTATGATTGATTAATCTTCATTTATGAACTGATAGACTGCGCTCCATATCTCTTAGCATCCATCAGAAATTTTTTAAAAACCAAAAGTGTTATACACCTATAAACTGGTTACGCAGATACGGGTAGAAAAATTAACAAGCACGTATTTCATTACATCCAAAATTTTGATTGTTCAAACATTATCAGTTTCTTATTTTTTGTCGTAGAATTAAAATTTGCAAAAAAAAAATACTTCTTCCCATTTGAAAATTTCGATTTCGGCCAATTTCGACAATTTTTGGTTGACCAAAGACCCTTTTGTTGAAATTGAAAATATCACCAACCGATAGAGCACCCTCGATTTAATTAGTAAAAATTTTTTAAAATTTTAAAATAACGGCTCTAAAAAAAAACTGATACTCATGCTCTGGAACACCCGGTATACTCTTTTCCGTTCAAATTCAACACTTTTTCAAATAATTTGCTTGAAAAAATGTTGAATTTGATTGAAAAATGTTGAATTTTAATGAAAAAAGTATATATGTATATACATATATATATATATACATAAATAAAATTTAATATTTATTACACCTGATAGGTCTAAAACATTAATTTAAAATTGATTTAACAACCAAACAGAAAGTGGAGTAGAAAATGAATTAAATGAAATCAATAATCTGATTTTATAAATTAAATTGTGGTCAATTCAATAATAATAATATTAAAATGTCCGAAAGCAGATCATCAGAAATCGTAATTAAGAGTTAAAAAAGACTTGCTTGATATAAAATTGAATGAGAGATCGCTCCAGTTCTCTATTAATTATGAAATAATGTAAACGGCTTAATTGAATGAATCAACAAAAGCAAAAAGACTTAATCTGATTTTAATTAGTAGACTTTGTACTTTGATAAACCGTTAAACCTGAATTAATCTTAGCTATGCATTAATTATTACTATTATGTAATTTATTTAATTAAATTTTATATACAATATTATAGCTATATTATTTATATTAGTTATATTATTATTAAAATTATATTATGAGAGGGTTCTAATCTTAGCTAAGCAAACCTAATTTCCTTAATTTCTTTAATTCAATAAATATTTTCTAACACAATTTACATATTTAAAATTATTAATTTTTAAACTAAACTGACTATTTTAAGTTAACAGTGTTAACTCTATAATTTCGATAAAAAATCCCAGACCGTTTTAAAAAAAAAAATTTATAAATTATGGTATAATGTTTACAAATTTGAACTTTTTATATATAAGTATAAATTATACTAATTATACTTAAATCAAATTTAATGATTAAAGTAATCACAATACATGTGTATTTTGATTTTCTACCATTCAATCATCATCTCATCCAACAAGTGATATAAAATTAAATCAAACAACTTGATCTTCTTGTCAATATATATGAGCTAACAATTTCATATAATATCAAACCACTTCTTACCAAAGTTGTACTTTGTAAAATTTATTCAGAATCTATTAGAATAATACACAGGTGTAGTATACAAGCAGGTTCCTTAATTTTATTTTCAAAACAAGAAAATCGATTGAACAAAAAAAAAAAAAAAAATTGTTTTAATAAAATTAATTCAAAAACATTTAACTATATAGAAAAACTTTTCCGACATTAATTTAGTATGAGTTTCTTTATTTAACATATCATACCATCCATAGTACCAATCTTGTAAATTTTTTTTTTTGTATTTTTGTTTTCATGTTCAGATCTTGCTGTTATCTTGTCATAAGCAGAAAAAAAATTTCACTTTCAAAATTTTGTTCAACAACAATAGATGTGGCATCATTTGCTATTTATGTGTAACGAAATTCAAATTGTATTGTTGTTAATAATATATACGATTGCATACTTATATACATACATACTTATATACGTCTAGAAATATTATAAATAATCACTTAAATTAAAATTATCTAAACAAGAGGATGATGGAAAAATTCGTAAAAAAAAAAAAAACAAAATATTTTTTAAATATTTGATAACAAAAGAAAATGAATTTACTTCTCAAGGTATATATATTATATACGTATATGTTGTATACACGTTTATTTAAAATGTCATTTTGTGAAAGAAATTGTCTCAAGGATTTAAATTTTTCATTTATAGAGAAATATATTTTTTTCTTTGTTTTTTTTTTTTTTTGTTACCTTGATAGGTTTGGACACAAATCAACATCAATTTTAAAAATTAAATATGACAGCAAATAAAAATTTACCTAATCTTAATGGAAATCTATAATAGAGTATAATGTTGGTGGTATATATAGTGATGGTTGGTGGTGGTTGTGTTTTAATTTTGATCAATGATGTAACAAGTATTTAATCTGTGTATAAATTAAATTTTTTTTTTTTTATGTATTCAGTGAAGACTGACTTGTCTATTTAGTTATAAAGAATTTTAAAAAATAGAATATTAATATTGAACCAAGGGCATTTTTTTTTTTTTTGCAAAAGATTAGGGATTAAACAGAAATTTAACCTTTCTGTAAAATATTTAAGGTATTAAAATATATGGTGGGAATAAACAGTTATTAAAATTAAAATTAAAAAAGGTAGAATATTGTAAAAACGTTTTTAAATATTGATATAAAGAATTAAATTTTGTAAAATCTTACCTTAAAATTTGTACTGATAAATTTTTTTACCGCTCATATATTTAAAATTAAATTTACTGTGTTAATAATTATAATTTTGGTATAATTATATATGGGTTATAATCTTTGGGTTCTAATAAGATCAGATAAAATAAAATTTCAAATATAATTGACTTTTATTTAATCCGATTGGAATTAAAGAAGTGAAAAAACAATACAATAAAAACAAATAACAAGAAAGATAAAAACGTTAATATAATTATGATATAAATTTAAAAAATTAAAATTAAAAATTGTAGATAAGATAATTCAGTTAATTGGTATATTAAATTAAAACTGTTATATTGAAATTTATTCGAATTATTCTATTAAATAATTTCATCATCTCTATACTTAATTCTATTAATTCTAATACTAATCCTATTCACTCCTAATCATTTAAAACATTCTCTTGTTTGTATAAAAACAAATTTACATAGTTCTTTTATTATTTTTTATTTATTTAAACAAAATGAAATTAATGATTACAAATAAGCTTTTCGAGCTTTAGTCTTGCAAAATCTTTTATAATAATTGAAAATTGAATATTTTGTGCAATGTCTGAGTTTATATGTAAAATTGATAGCCTATTCAACCGTTATTGGCTCATTTACAGATCTGTTTAACCCTTTTCAACACACTGAAACTACGTTCCGTTGAAACAACGGATGCGGGTAGACTTAAAAATATTCTTAAAGCTATTGATATATTGGGAAACAATCCAATTAGGTTTTTTTTCTAAAATATTTAGCAGCAACTTCGTCGGAGATGAAAATGATTCTATATCCAAGTTTACTTCAAAAATATTTTTTAAAAATATTATTTTATTACATATTTCATTTGAAATTTCTTTTGGATATTTTAAGTGCATATTTTTGCTCTCGATTTTATTTATTCGTCTGATAAAGTTTGAAAGTGTCCAAAGGAATCCAAAAGTCTGGCAAAATTTGCGTAAAGACTCAAAGCGACGTGTCAAGCCTGAAATAACTGAATCAATAATGTACATATAAAAACGCTAACACTATAATGTTCTTCAGCATCAAACTGTGACTTAATATGACGAGTTAATGGAAAATCAGTTGACATTTTGGAGAGCACGGCAATCTCTTTTGAACTTAAGAGTAATCTGTCCCACTCTTCACGTTTTATCTTCATCCTTACAACAAGATTGTTAAAATTTTCCATTTCGATGTCAAGTGTTGCATTGCATGCTTCAATAATTAAATTAGTTTGTTGCAATAACATTAATATTTCAAGCCATATTGTTGTCAAAAGAATGCATTCGAATGTATCCAAATATTGAAAAATTGACTGAAGTTCGGTACGTGCGTGCGCGTGAATTTTTACTATAATTTTTGTATCGTTGCATAATCTTCTGATATATTTTATAAATCATTGGTTAAAATAAATTTATTGTTGAACTAAAAATAATATTGCAACTTAATTTATCCGCACCTACTGTGACCAAATTAGGAAATCAATGGAGGCCCTTTCACAACTCGGGGACTGAGCTGAATAACCCTCATGGCCCATCCTCTGTTATGGCCTGTCTGTATTACTTTGTTTAATATTAAACAATTTTAATTGATATTTAGGACTATACTTTTTTTATAACTTTATTTAAGCGGTCTTTGAACACAATATAGGTTGTTTCAGCCCATGTCGTTATATTTTTTTTTATTTATTTTTTTTATTTTTCTTGTTTTCTGATTACATATTTTAATCTTATAATACATTTTTAATTTTTTTTACTTTTTTTTTTCAATATAAAATAATTCAATAGTTTAATTTTTCTTATAAATAGTAATTATATTAAGATATTATAAAAAAATATTTTTATTCTATTTTATTATATTTTTTGTTTTTTAACATTTAATATTTTTTACTTATATTTATTGTTTTATAAATAATTCAATATAGCTTTCAGGAAATTTATTATCTTTCTATAAACGATTTCATCATTAGTTTTTAAATGCATATCCCCAGCTCTTGAATATTGAATAATTCATTTTCGAACAGATGTCTAATAGTAAGGTTTGCACCACAAGCACAATTTGATGGTGTTGTTTTTTCACAAACATAAATTTATGTGCTTAGTTAGTTTCAAGTGTGCCCTATTCTTATTCTAATAATAATGGTGGAATCTCCTCTATTGAGTAAGCTCAAATTTTTCCAAGGTCTCGTATTTGGCTTGATATTGTTTTAGTTTGTTATTATCGTCCGTTTTTATTCATTCTTGTTCTACACTTTGAAATATTTTCTTATTTATTATATTTTTAACATCTTTTAAGAGCTTTCAAGATCACTTACAGAGCTTTTTGCTAGACTGTCAACTACCTCAATATCATGAATACCGTTATGACTTGAAATCCACATAAATTGGATATTATATTGGATATTAGAAGATTTAATTTTAAATTTATTTTTAAGAAAACTGATAATTCATAAATTTGTTATTTAAATAAAAATAAATTTATTAAATAATTTAGAATTAAAAACTAAAATTTTTGTTCGTAACAAAAACTACAAGGTGATACAAAAACTATTATGAATATTAAAAAATTATCTTCTATTGGCATACTGGGATATTGAAATATTTATTTAATTTTAATTGTAATTTTTATATATATATAAAATGTTCATATAACCGTCTAATATATATTTGTAATTAAAGAGGATAGCCCTGCCAGCTAATGCTTGCAAATCACTATTCTGTACAATTTAAATTATGTTCAATAAAAAATAATATTAAGCTTTGTTATTAAAATATAATCCCTGGTATTCGCACTTTTAGCAAATTTCACTCATATGATGGACATTATATGATATTTCCAATTCCAGTTAAGAAAATAAACATTTAGTAAAATATAGGTTTAGCAAAATAAACCCTTAAATATTTAACATTAAACAAATGAACACTTGATATAACTTGTAACTATAAATGATATAACTTTAATAGCTATTTAACAGCAGTTGAATGTAGCCATCGGTGATTTTAAAATTAGTTAACTTAAATAAAAGTTGCCTATCCTGATGAGATGGCAGGACAATTATGATGGTGAAATCTCCAAAATATGATATGTCAGTGTAAATTCTGCCAATAGCTGGTTTGCTCAATAACTTTATTGTGAATAATATCCATAGACTAAATGTCCATTTGCAAAGTGAAATTTTTCAATATATTTTATAGAATATGCTGTAGGCTCTAGATAAAACATTATTAAAATTAAATAAATATTAAAACTAAATATTATATAAATCGATTAAGATATTTAATAAAATTTTTGAAACATACCTAGAGTTTTAATATTTATTTAATTTGAAATTTTTCAAATTTACTATACCAGAAAAAAATACTTATTAAAAAAATTTAACTGTCATCAACAATTATCTTGTCATTTGTGAGAACGAAATTCTAAGAAACTAATAATCTTAAATGTTCATTCGTCTATGTATCTTCTAATTTTAAATTACAAATTCGAAGAAGTCATTAAATCAATTCAATATACAAAATATCTATAAATATTATTTAAAATATTATATATATATATATATATACACAAAATTTAATTAACTATAATTCATAATATTATTTCAATATTAATATAGGAAAATAAAATTATTAAATCATAATAAAATCTACCAATGTCATTAATGAAGCTTAATTTTTTTTGTTTTTTATTATTTATTCGTCATTAAAATAAAATAAAAATATTTTGAATTCAACATATTTATATTTAATATGCTTATATTTATACATATATATATTTTTTAATATATTATATTTATATTTAATATAAATATATTTATATTTAATATATGTTATAATTATTTTTTTTACCCAACAATAATGGTGGGTATCTAATACCATTCGTATAAACAAATTATTTTTATTGACAAAACTTCAATTGTTATTGAATTTCCAATATACCAATTGTCATCATCATTAACAATATTTATTGACAATAATAATTGAAAAAATTATACTTTATTTATTATTAATTATTATAAATCTTTATTTAAATTCAATTATTAAAATAATTTCCTTTTATTCACCTCTTAAAAAAAAATAATTATTTTATTTAAAAATCATGTACATGAACAATAAACAGAAAAAAAAATATGTAAACATTAAAAAGGATCATAATTTATCAATTGAATAATATAATTATCATTCAATTATTATTTTGTCGATATATTATTAAAATATTGACAATTATTATTAAGATTTTAAATATAAATTGGAAATTTTCAATTTGAAAGTCAAAATCATTAAATAAATTAATTAATTTTGAATAAATTTATCTAAATACACCCTTAAAATCATACCCAGAAAATTATAATGTTTTTTTTTTATATCCTGTATAGATCCTTTTTTTTTTTGTTTTTTATTTTATTAATGATTATTTTAAACAACTAAAAATTATTAGATAGACCAATATCCATTTTTGGTGCTAAAACATTATTATATTTTACCTATACATACATACAGAACACACTTTGTTGAATATATTTAAAATATTATATTTTTTTAACGTCACATAAAATCATTAATCATTAATCATTTAAAGATTAATGATATAATATCGATTATTAAGCAGATCCTTTATACAAAAAAAAAAACAAAAACAAAAAAAAAAATAAATAGAAATAAAAGAAAATGTTGAAAAGTTTTTAGAAATTTTTATTTTTATATTTATTTATTTAAATTTATTTATTTATTTGGAACCTTTCACTTTCATTTAATAAATTATAATATACATTATGTACAGTATTATATAACCATTTGTATACTTCAAACTAACATCATAAATTGTTAAAAAAAAAATAAATCTCCAGGTTAATTTTCTATAATATAAATGTCAAACTTAGACAATAAAATTATATGAAAATTTTTAAATTATCTCACATAATCTCTTAAAGTATTGGATTTTCGTGCAAAAAACGAATAAGTGTTTGAACTTACATTTAAAACACATGGAAAATAAATGTAATAAAAAATATAATCTGTAGGCTGACCTCGTACTGGTAAATCAAGAGTGGTAACGATTAGTACGGGTCATTGGCTAATAGTAAGCCACGCTATCAAACAAGGCATTCTATTAATCCCATAGCATTGTCATAGCTGCAATGAAGAAAATGAGCCCAACTCAATGGGTTGACGCAGCAAGTAAAACATCTGCTTTTCAACCGAATGGTCCCAACCCAATTTGGAATTCTGAGGAAGGGAAAAAAATGCTTAATGTGCTTTTGGACTAAATGGGACAAAGGGTGGCATGATGGATCAATCCATAAAACACAACAAAAGCTATCAGTTGAGTCTCATCTACTACTAAATTTTCTTATATAGCCAATAGACGTTTTAGAGTCAGATTTAAATCATATGTAACAGAGAAGAACATGAAATCAATGCTGGTGTCCCAAAAAATATTGTACTAGAATCAATTTTATACCTAGTATATAGGTCTGATCTACCGAATAGCAGAAACATATTAACGTTAACCTTCGCAGACGATACTGTAATTGTTACATTAGTACTGGTCATCGAATAATAGTAAGCCTTGCTTTCAAACAAGGCATTCTATTAAACTCGCATTGGCATAGCTGCAATGAAAAAAATGAGCCCAACTCGCCGGGTTGACACTTTTGCAGCAAATACATGAATGGTTCAAACTAGAAAATGAAGGTCATTGAGAGTAAAAGTGTACATGTAACTTTGTCGTAAAAGAATGGAGTTAGCTCACCAGTTGATATAAGTCAAAGAGGTTAAATGCCGGGGGGTATATTTAGAGAAAAGATTAATTTGGAATCAAAGCGCATCATCGCAAAAAAGCCACTCCAGACGAACACTCCAGACGATAGTTCGACGAATAATCTGCTCTGATGGACGATTATGTAAACCATAAATTTCACGAAGTTCACTTTGAGTTTGGCGAATAGAACACTGATTTTGAAAATAAATTTCAACAATTTGTAAACGTTGTTCCGGTGTGAGTCTTTCCATGGTAATTTGTCAATGCTTACTGAACAGAAATGTCAAAACTACATGATTTCTATCTTCTGACAAATCACAGTTATCCCTATCGACAGTTCTATCATTCTAAAAAAAACACCCGTTATAGTCTGATTTCAAATGTAAACGGGTGATTTATATATTATTGTTCAGTTCATCTTGTAGGTCTTTAAATTAAGCATTTTGGCATTGTTAGTTAAAAATGTCGTTCTTGGCATTTGTATTGTTCTCCCAATGACCGATTCAATTATATTTGTATATATTTACTTGTACTAATGATCTACTATTGATACATTTCGAAGATATGAGGTATTAGATTATGTAAAAAAGCATGCAGTCAGTACAAATTATTAATTTCTAAAAATATTTTTAATTTAAATTTTTTAAACAATCAAAATTTCAATCACAAACGTTTTAGTAAAAATCTGTCTATAGCATTTCAAATTTCATACTTAAAATTAATAAAAAGTAGCACTTAGTTTTTTTATAACATTTATTTAAGTTAAAGGCAATAAATTCTACTTAAAAATAATCATCCGGATTTATTTAGAAAGCTTTTCTCTTTTGTTAAATTGAAAGTAAAAAAAAAATTGTTGTTGTTGTTTTCATATCAAAAAAAAAAAATCTAATCCTTTTTCAAATTTTTTGTTCAATTTATACGTTTGTTATCTACTATATAAGATGAAGGAAAAATTCATTCAAGAAGAAATTTATATTTAGAAGGTATATCAATTGACTACTTTGTACATCAATCATTATTTTCCAAATGATATTCCAAAATGGAGCTAAACTATAACAGACAGAATCCTTGAAAGAATCAATGCTATTAATAGGAAATCTCTCCTAAAATTTCCTGTCAAATTCATTGATTTTTATTCATCATTTTCATTCTTGTGCATCAGCTTATAATTATCCATCAATTTAAAATAAATCTATAAGAGTTTTATCATTTTTGGACTAAATAATCATACATTTGGGGATTTATTTTACGCAATTTTTCATTTATCATTCATTATTTTCTTATACATATGGAAATTTGTTTTATATGTTACCGTTAGAAGATGTTCTTAAGCAGAATTTATTTCTTTAAGCTCTTGATAGTAACTTAGGAATCACCTTTTCGTGCTTAATTCAGTACGGTACTGAAATTTTACTTAAACTAAGCTCAAGCAGATCCAATTGAACTTAATTTACTCCAGAATTTACCCTTAACATACAGTATAAAAGTATGTATGTATATTATTATTTACCGCATTACCGGTTCCAGTCAACTTATTTATTTCAAAAAATTTACATATATTATTTTATTTTCAATTTTATTTTCACATAAACTCAAACTGTTATACATAATATATTTTTTATGAACAGTTTTTGTTTTTGTAATTGAAAGTTAAAATATTTTTTTTTTTGGTTAGGTTAGGAGTATATCAAAATTTTAAGGTTTTGTATAGCAGAAAGCAATAGAATGACAATGTTGATTTAATAAAATAAAAATAAAAATTGTTTTTTGATAAAGATAACAATATACAAAATAAAAAAATAATAAATAAAAAAAAAAAAAATGAATATTGAAATTTTCCGCATATTTTGTGCTGCAGATATCAATACACATTGAAACTAAAATGAAAGTTTATTGTTTTTTCTTTGAGTGAAAATTTTTTTAAAAAAAAAAGAAGTTTTATATTAATGTATATATATATACATATATATATATTTATATATATATATGGGTGAATGTAGTTGGTAAACATCTGGAAGATTTTTCAATTTGAACATTTAATGAAAACACAATTTCATTTTGTATATACAGAAAGATCAATAAAATGTAAGTATCTAAATTAAGGTGTCCATAGAAAAATTACTACAATTTTTCAAATATTCTAAAAGTTTTCTATACAATTTTTTTAAATTTAAAATATTACTTTGAAATTGAGATATTTAAAAAATGGAAAATGTGTCTCAGAATATCACAGCAATTTCGTTCTTTATTGGTGGTGTATATAGCAAAATGGTGATGGATATTGACTATTGAAGGACCATTTAGTATTGAAGTAAATTTATAAAAAATAAAATTTATTTATATTTAAGCAAACAAGCAATTGATCATTGAAAAATAATTTAGTGAAAGATGATGGTTTTAGCAATATTAAACGATCAATGTTATTATCGTGGAACTTTGTCACAGATTCGATATATCCAATAAAAAACAAACAGCTAAAGCAAAAAAAGAAAAATGTGATAGTTCTAAGCCAACTGTAATTAAAGAATTTAAAATTTATAGATGGAATGCTGAAATACCATCAGATCAAAAACTATATATGTATATGTAGACTAATAAAATTAATTTGTGCGAATGATGTGGTCCTAAATGGTTTTGAATGCTCTAATTGTAAAATTAAAAATGAAGTTGATCCTACACTAACATTCCGCCGCTCTTGTTCGTGGAAAAACTCCAAAAAGAAATCAATTGATATGTGTGTGATCCTGTGTCGTGAAGGTATGGGTGGAACTTATGCACTGAATATTTGGGGAATCAACACATTGGCTTGATAATCAGCAAGATTAAAGAGTCGCCTTAGCCAACCAAAATCTATCTTTTAGCTCATATTTATTAAATAATTTAATTGTTGTCAGATTTCAGTTCACTAATAACTTTTTAATATTTGATTGCAAATATCGATATTTCGGAAGCAACATACTTCCTTCATCAGTGCTTGTGACTTACTGTTACTCATATTTATGTTTTAAGCGATTTAATTCCTGATATGAATAATTTCTATGAACAATATAGAAAAATTCAATACTAGCTTCAGCGCAAAAATGAAGCCAATAAGAGTAAAGCTCAATACTTACAATCTGTTCTTTTATCTTTAGATGCTCTTTACGAATGTATATTAAGCCTGCATGTTGTCCAACATCTTGTCCTCCATATTGGTGCGGAATTGTAATAAATATTTACGACCAACTATTTTAATGCAAGCATGTTGTTGAGTTATCGATTCATGTTTTGTAGATCTCTCGCCAAATTTGCATTAGTCTGTTTGCATATCTGTTTTCACATTTTTGGATTTCTTCTGACAACAAGTCTTTATGTAGATTTCTATTTCTAAAGCATCAATGCGGGCTATGATACGTAAAATATTTACTCTCACTGACCTTCACAGAACCATTCCTGTATCTGCTGTATCATATTCTTGCACATTTGTAGACGCTATATGTGAATTTTAATAGTAGCTTAAGATTACAGTTTTTTTTTTTCTTGCTCCTCTTGGGAGCATAAGGCTTCCACATGACATTTCCAACGTACTCGATTCCGACTCGATTTCTTTGGGCGACCGGGGTCTACTTGTGCCTTGTGGGTTCCGATGTTGTTTGATGGCTCTCTGAGAGTGTGGCCTATCCATCTCCATTTCGTTCTTCTAATTTATTTCGCTATAGGTTCATCGCCGGTTAGTATCCAGAGGTCCTTATTGCTTATTGTGTTTGGCCAAAATACTCGGCATATTATCCTTAGACATTTATTTATGAATACTTGTAACTTCTAGTTGATAATTTTTGATGTTAACCAAGTCACACTGCCGTATGTCAGGATTAATTTTACACAAGACCGGAATATTCTAAGTTTAGTTGCTCTGGATATTTAGCTGTTCCTTCATATCGGTTGCAATCTTCTAAATGCTGCTCTTGCTTTCTTTAATCTATTTTCTGCATCTTCTTGAGACCCACCACTAGTTGCTATTATACTTCCCAAGTAGCAGAAATTGTTCACAAATTCGATTTATTCTTTTTTCAACCTTAGATGTTCCGTGGTGGTGTTATTTATTCTCATAGCTTTGATTTTTTCCAGGTTGATTTCTAATCCAACATGTTCGGCAAGTTGTTTCAGGTATTCTAGTTTGCTCTGCATGTCGCTGAATTTGTGTGAGAGAAGAAAGATATCATTTGCATAGTTGAGGTCTTCGAGTTGTTTAGTGCAACTCCAAGTTATTTCTCTCTTTATTGAGTAGATTTTTTCTAGTATATTAAATTGTAAATAAAATTAAAGTGTCGTCTGCGAAGGTGAATTTTAATATGTTTCTGTTTTTCGGTAGATCAGACGTATATACTAGGTATAAAAGTTATCCTAGTACACTACTTTGTGGGACGCCAACATTGATTTCGTGTTCTTCTGTTACATATGTTTTAAATCTAACTCTAAAGCGTCTGACATACCAAAACAATGCTAAACAGAATTATCTTTCTTCAAATCCTTGTTTTATTTGGGCAGCTATTCTATGTACCTGTTCTATCGTGCTATGTTCAGTTTTAAAACCGAATTTGTGCAGGGGAATCACTCCATCGTTTATTCATTATATTGATCAATACCTACATATATAACGTTATAAATCATATTTGCAAATAGAACAATTTTTTCTATTCGAAAATTTTGGGGTATTTTCAATTTAACAGATTGACGAAATTGAACCATTATTATCATATTAAACTATTAAAATTTACAGACAGGCAAAATACCCTAAAAACTATCACTTTCACGAAGTAAATGAAATTATTCCTGATTATTCAATGTAGTATAACAGAATTTTTAAATCACAGAAAAGAAGATGTACAAATAACATCTTCTGTCTCCAAAATCTTCATTTTTCTAATTAATTTAAACTGCTACCTTCCGCCGCTACCAACCGGTATTAAAATAGCTTAACTCAATTTCAACAACATTTTAATATTGATTGACAATAAATGAATAACTTTACTTTCAATCTAAAAATATAATGAAATAGTACATAAACAGCTATGTATTGATACTGGTGAATTATAGTAAAAAACAAACTATTTAAAAAAAAACATCAAAAAGCTTAAATCAACTTCACCTTTATGAACAAAAAAAAAAAAAAATACTTGAGAAAGAAATTCGTAATTACCAAATCATATTAACAATTATTATTATGCTATATAATATAAGGATATTAAACTGAATTTAGTCATAACAGCAAAGTACTTAATATGTACTTATATTATATACCATAAAAATTTAATATTATTTAAAATTAATCTATTAAAAATTAATTTTAAATTTGAAAGAGATTTAAAACTATACTAAAATAGGGGTTATTAAATTTAATTAAAAATGTAAATAAAAAACATAATGTTGTTGTTTTTCTTGTTAGTGTTCGAAAAGTCGATTTCCACATGAAACTAAAAATACAAAACAATTTTCATATAAAAAAAAATTTTATCAACTTTTTTGACAACAGCCAAATAAGTCAATATAAATAGATTTCACATTCTGACAACTATTCGAATTTACATATGTAAATATTAATAAAATTAAACAACTGAATATAAACACACAAATTTTAGTCTAATTAACTGTTGACTTTAAAAAAAAATTTTAGACTAATTAACTTGTTGAAAACTGTTGTTTTAAAAAAAAAAAAAAAAAATCTCATCAATTTTTTTAGACAAATATTCTTCTTAATGAACACTCAATCTAAATTATTTTTTCTACTGAACTGAAGCTACATACATACATACATATATATATATAATATAATATTCAAGAAGCTTAAACCACAATTTTGTGAATAAATTCGGTCTACCTCAATAAATTTATTTACATATATCTATATATATGTATGTATTAAATGTGTGCACAATTTTAAAAATCAAACTCTAGACTTGAGAACAATTTTTTTAAATAGAATTCACATCTAAAAAATATTTTAAGTAAATAAATAAACACTCATGACGTCTGTTATACGCATCATACTACATACATATATATACATAATAAATATTTATAATAGAAACCAACTTGACATAAATTTTTCATTCTATTTATTTCTACTTCATACATTATTCCTTGACAATAACTGATGATACTTATTAAGTAGGGATGTATGTTATAAATTAAATATATACTGATAAATAAAAGTCTCTTAGAATGCTTAAAAATTATTCTACATATATGTATACATATAATATAGATATGTGTATAAGGGCGTCTTAATTCTTTACGACTTATGTCATTCAAATTGTCTATGATAATAAATTCTAATGCCTATACCAAAAAAAAAAAAAAATGATTTTTGCTTCTCATTCTATTGAAAATTATTTAAAACTAAAATAGGTAAATATTATTAGGAAATTTTTATATATACATATACAATATACATATATATATATTTTAGCCGCATATTCTTCTTACCATCAGTATTTATATTTGCCTATTCCATATTCCAAAAATTAATTCATAGAATACAAAAATAAAAAAAAAAAAAAAAATAAAATCTATACGGTAAAATATTTCTTAACAATGATAACGGTTCAAAGATGAAAATTTTTCCAAGATAATAATAAAATTGAAAGTCAAAATTATAAAAGAAAACTCATACATCAATGTATTGTATAGATAGATGTAAAACTATATATTATATAGACACAGTGATTCTCAACATTTTTCATATAAAATTTAGTTGGTTATGTCAAATTTATAAAATGTTATATGACAATGACAAACAACAACAAAATTTTCTAAAAGGACAATAAAAATTTAATTTAACTTCAGATATTAGTAAAATGACAGAATCTAACCCGTAAAATATTAATATCTTATAAGTAATTATTTATCTTTTTTGAATGCTTATCTGGATGTTAATAATAATATTAAATTAGTGGGTGAAGTTCTGGTCACAAATACTCTTATTGTGATTACATATATTAATGCAATTAAACATTTGAGTCCTTATGGGTGTCTAAATTAATTATTACACTTCAAATATTCTTCAAAAGTAAGTTGAATAGTTGATTGGGCGAAGTCTACTACAACTGAGACCCCTTGCATTCACAAAACATTGTATAATATCAATATATTAAAATAAAAAAAAAATATATTCTTCTTTTAAATCACATATTCTGTACCAGCTATTTTTGATTTTTACTTTACTTGAAAATAACCAGTTATTATCCCTGCATTGTACACCATTTAGTTTATTTTTAATTGTATCGATAATATCTATCATTTTGAATTTAAACGGTTGTTCTATTGAAATTGTAGTAAATGTAGCTTGGAAAGTGTAAATGTAGCTTGTAGGTTGGAAATTGATTGTTGTTGATTGAAAACTTTTGAGTAAATTTATTTATATATTATATATGTATATATATATAGTGCACATGATTATTTATTACAAAATATGTTAGACCAAACATCCCCATATTTTTGCTCAAGCCAAATTTTGATCTTCATTTTGGCAATGCTTAGAGAAATCCCGCAAATGATTGAATGTTTGTAATTATGTATTTTAATGTTATTGCTATTTAACTGCTATAATTGTATTTATTTTCAAGTATCTTTGCCTAAAGTTGTTGTACCTATAATGTTGGTATAAACGATTTTTAGCGATTTATACAAACAATTCACCTTAAAGCCATTCAAATCTCTGAACTTTTTGTCATACCATGGCATTTATCTTTTATACCTACACACAAACCGTATTTAAAGCTTTTATAATAAGCTTTGACAGTTAATATCATATCGTGCTTATATCTTTAATAATATTAATTTCAGAACAGTTAAAAACAGTTAATATTAGGTGATATTTTAGATTACAAATTAAAAATTACCAGAGTGAGCACTACTTTCCCAGTGTAAAACAATATGTTCTTTATCTTCGAAGCAATTCATATTTAAACAAAAATAATAAAAAACAAAAACAAAACAATAAACAATACTTAAAATCTAAAAATAATGCAATTTTTTCCTTCTTTCTATTTAAAATCATTCACAAGCTAAAAATAATTTAAAATTCAATTTCTAAATACAAAAATAAGATACAGATTGTGTATCTTAAACTTTGTTCTTTTAGTTCAACACCATTTCAGTTCAAATTAATAAACATAAAGATTGATAAAAATTACTCCCCAAATTATTTCCCCCAACTGAAAAAATATTATTCCTACTGATGTGTAACATTTTATTATATTGTAAATATCAAAACAATGAATGAGAGTGTTGCCAAGTAAAATAAAAGTTAATAAAAGTTGAAGATAAAGTAAAATGTTTATTAAATTTTAAATAATTTTAATTTTTAATTATTTTTTCTTTTAAGAGGACTACTACGTCCTGATTATAAACAGTGTTTGTAGATTTATGTAACTGGGAGGTTAAATTAAATAATTCAATTGTTGTCAGGCTTCCGTTCATACTAATAATTATTTTAATATTTGATTACACTGATATGGGAGAGTCAGTTTTGTTTCCATTTTTTTGGCAATCGGTATATCAACTGACTTAATCTAGTATACTATCTTTCTCTCGTTTTCTATCTGTCTAACTTTATGTGGTTCCAATTATTGCTAGTAATACATAATAGTAGTATTACATAATACTACTATTATGTGGTTCCTGTAATATTTGTTATTTACAGAAATATAATCAAAATTGAAAAAGTTATAGACATACAATTATTATTAATTAACCACAATTCAAATTATTAACAATTATAAGTACTAGCGACGAAGGCTTCAGACATAGAATTAATAAAAATTAAAATATTGCACGCTCTGTTACACTTTTGATAAATAATATAACTTGTTTACTAAAGAATTATATAAAATTTCAGTTATATATTTTGTAGAAATTGCTATTTTTAACTGTTTTAGTCTAAAATAATTAACTCTGAGCGTCTCGACATGTTTTCTACTTTAATTTATCAATTTTTAAAAATAATTTTCAAATTAATTTCACGCTTTGTATTCCGAATAACAACTATATTTTTATTCTTTATAAAACAATACATATTTAGTAAAATAAAATATCTAAGTTATTTAAAAAATAGATTATTTATTTCCGATTCTATTTTTTTAATGTGATATACATTTTAAATGTATGTTTAGTATGTCTATTGTCTATGTACATTTCCAACGTATGTTTAACATGTCTATTGTTTAGTTTCATTTTTTTTTCATTTCTTTGGCAATCTATCTTTCAAATTCTATGTTATTCCAATTCAAATATTTGTTATTTACAAAAATAAAATAAAAATTGAAAAAATAGATATATAATTATTATTAATTAACCACAATTCAAATTATGACCAATTATAAGTACTAGCGTCGAAGGCTTCAGACATAGAATCAACAAAAATTATAACATTGTCAGCTCTATTATATTTTTGGTAAATAATAAACTGTTTATTGAAGATATTTGGGTTACATAATTTGTAGAAATTAATATTTTTAACTGTTTTAGTCCAACATAATGCATTCTGAGCGTCTTGACATGTTTTTTTGTTCGATTTATCAACGTTTTGAATAATTTGCAAATTAATTTCACGCTTTGCATTCCGAATAACAACTATATTTTATTCTGTATACAAAAATTACTTTTCACATATAAATATTTAGTAAAATAAATATGTAAGATATTTAAAAATAGCTTATTTATTTTCCGATTTGGTTTTTTTTAATGTGATATACATTTTAAATGTATGTTCAGTATGTTTATTGTCTATATACATTTTAAATGTATGTTTTCAGTATGTCTATTGCCTATATACATTTTAAATGTATGTTCGGCATGTCTATGGCCTAAACACATTTTAAATGTATGTTTTCAGTATGTCTATTGCCTATATACATTTTAAATGTATGTTCAGTATGTACATTTTAAAAGTTTGTTCAGTATGCCTACATATATACATTTGAAATGTATATGTTCAGTATATCTACTGTCTATATACATTTTAAATGAATGTATGTTCAGTGCATTTACAGTCCGTATACATTTTAAATGTATGTTATCTATTGTCTATATAGATTTTAAAAGTATGTTCAATATGTTTACATACAATTTCAAATGTATCTAATGTCTAAACAAAAGTTTGAAAACTTTCTAGATTTTGTCACTTTTCCAAAAAATATACGTATACATACAAAAGGAAATCAATCATACACAAATTCACAATATATCGGTGTAATAGAATTCAAAAACAAAAAAATATTTTCCAACAGTTCTCTAATCAATTTGTAGTGCCATTCTTTCTATTTAAAAATATAAAAAAAAAAAATTGTATTTACAAAAACGTTGCCAAGTCTAATATAAATTCACAGAAGATTTGTTATTATTTTGGCAAAAGAAATTTTAAAAGAATTTTTGTTTTGTTAGCTTTAGGCATCTTTAATAAATAAACTTTCGTTCATTTCTTAGTACCTTTAATTTCGTAAAAAAAAAAAAATCAAAAACAAAAACAAAAAAAAGTAAAAAATTTATCTTTTATTGTTTTCATTCTCTTTCATTCATTGTTTATTTTATTTTCTAATATAAAAAGCCAATATAAAATCCTTGAATTCTCAATGGAATTTTTGCTTACTATATATATAGCAATAGCATACATATATATATATACATAGCAGTAGCAGCAGCTCTCCAGCATTCATTTAAAATACTATGCATATTTTTGCGTTATATATGAGTATTATGAAACACAATATATATACAATCAAAAAAATGAAAAAGAAAGATAAGATAATAAAAAGGATGAAGCTAACTTAATAAGACGTGGTATTCTATGTATATATAAATATATACATATTTGTCTATATAATGTACACATAAATAAATTCAAGGTATTACAAAATTATCGTTTTTATTTCATTTTATTTTATTTTATTTTATTTTATTTTAGAATGTGACGCGATGGTATATAAAACGTGCACTCTATTCAAAATATATTATTTCTAATATTATAGGGGTTATGTTCGAAATAATATTCGAATTCAACAGTGCCTCATCCATAAATACGTTTTTTATATTTTTTCTTTTTTTATATACAATTTTTGTACCTTCTTTTGAAATTAAGTTAGTGAGTGGTGAGTAATAAAGAAATAACACAAAAATTATTCACCATTTTCCAAAAAAAAAAAAGCGAATAACGTAAAAAACAATTTATAACTAAAAGATATTTTTCCAAGGATATATTATTATATATATAATTAATTGAAAATTATTACACTGACAATAAGATAACAATTTATAAGTGAAGGTAAGGTATTAAAAAAAAGAATAGAAAGTTATAACATAAAAATTGTTTGTTGATGAAGAAAGATGAGAGAATTTAAAATGAAAATGGGAAATTTAATTTGTTTAATATTGGGAGAGAATATTTTAAAGGGTTTTCTTTTTTTTTTCTATGTTTTTGTTTTTTCTTTTGTTTTTATTATATTTTTTTTGTTCTTCTTATTGTATTTGAAAATACCCAGAAAATGAACGATTTATTTTACGAAACCTATAAACTGATATTTTCTTTTGTTGTTTTTGTTTTTTGTTTTTTTTTTGTTTTTTTGTTTTTAAGGAAAATTTTATAATATTAATAATAATAGCCTGAAGTATTTGAAAAGAGAAAGAAAAGATATTCAAAATTTGTATATTTTCAATTTTTAAAGGTTTTTAACAAAATATTTACAAATATAACAAAAAGTGGATTCCTTTTTATTTTCCTTTTTTTTTACAAAGATTAGAAAATATCCTTTGTCTTATAAACTGACAATTTATATTAGTGATATATAAATATATGGTGTATAATGTACCAGTAATCATCAAAAATTAGTATAATTAATTTCTGATTTTTGTTTCTAATTACAAATTACAAAATTTATATTCCTATAATTAGAAATAATATTTGAACATAGTTTATAAGACCTCATTACATTACACAAAATATATTTTATTTGACAGCTCAATTTATTGTGAAGGATAAATTCAATGAAAATTGAAAATATTTTTACTAATAGTTTTGTATTTATATAGGCCTAATTAATAATTTTGTTATTTAGTTCGTCTTTTACAATTTACAATTCTAAGAACACATAGTGTTGTGAAATCATGGTCGAAAGAATTCAATTAAATTAAATACGATTTATTCTTGTTGTTTCTTCGTTTAATTCTCAACTCATAATGTACTAGGGGCCCCTGTTGAGTATTTATAATTCAAGTTGAAGCCAAATTTAAAGTTTTTAAAAAAACAGTAATTTTTTTAGACTTCGCATGATATAGCAGAAAACACTCGTGTTTAATAAAAAGTTTTGTGGTTAGTAAGTTTTATTTCGAACATATAAATACACGTCCCTCAATTATTTAATAAAAATTTTCAACTGTGTGCGCATTATTGTTTTATATACAACTTATTTATTATATTAGAAGTTCATTAAAAAGAAGCGAAATAAAATGAAAAAGTGTCTACTGCGCAGGTCCTTAAATACTTGTCAACTATAACTATAGATATAATATTTTAAATCATATTTTATGCTTATACTTAAAATTGCTTATGCTAAGCGTCGTTTTGCAACTTACGCTTTATGGAGTGATTGACGAGGAATATGATATTTAGAACAACCTATTACTATACTAAGTCGTCCATATAAAGAAAAGTTTTTGCTGGTACCAAGCCAGAAAAGGCTAGGGACATTCTTTTTCTTAAAAAATTTACATTTGTAATTAAATATAATTTAATTACACTATCCTAAAATTTCCACTTAGAAGGTATTTGTTTAATGATTAACAAAATATTTCAGAAGCCTAGTATAGTTTTATTCATTCATTGTAGAAGCTCTACAAAATTTTTAAAATAAATTTTTCAATTCAATTCAGTCCATTTATTTATCCAATTATTTTCGTTTAATTTTACAGAGACTAAGTCTTATACTTTGACTTCCGTAAAAACAATGTAATATCTAAAATGCATCATATTCCATATTATACACAATAAAAATATAAATTTATATAAAATTATACAAAAATTTTACAATCTAGTCTATTCCATATTGTTTAATATATGTTTCGAATGCGCAAACAAAATGCAAATTAAGCATTAAGAAAATATTTTCTATGCTTTTTATAAACTATTTGGATATGGTATTGCAAGGATATATTATTTTGGACCTTGATTTTTTTTTTTGTAATATGTATTTGCAATATTTTTGACATTTTTCGGTAAAATGTGAACTTTTTCGGCTAAAGTTTTTATAATTTTGATAATAACTAATAAAATAAAAGTTTAAAATTGTGTTCCATAATACAAAAATACTAAAACAAATTTTTTACTTTGTAAAAAGCATGGTACTTTTGTAAAACGTAAAAAATATGACGATTAAAATGAAAAATTCGTAAACATTTTCGCCTAGTCAGTCATTATACTACTAGCATCTCTGAAACAATGCGTTAGTTTTATTATTACGTAAGACTGTCAAATTTTATTATTTTTCAATTTGTGTTTTAAATAAAATTTATTTATATTATTCTTTAGTTAAATTTATAACTTTATAATTTGTTTTAGTGCTTAAAATCAGGTTAAAGTTATTTATTAGCACTAGTTTGAAATACGAAGAAGAATTTTAAATAGAGAAAATAGCGATGTTATAGAGAAAGTCCATTGCTTGGATTTAAATGTATTATCTGAGTACGACTCTACAATTTTTAAATAATTAGATATTTGACAAACCTTTTTTTATTTTCCTTTTATTTTTAAATTTTTAAACAAGGCAATATTTCAATATAATATTGTTTTTTTTCTTATCTATATAAAGGTTCATTATAAATTCAACTGAAACTGAAGATTTATTTGTCAATTTAAATTTCTAAGCTTCAATGAATGTCAATAAAACAATCAATGAAACAAATGCAAATAATTACTAAGATCATTGACTCTAATATCAAATGGAAATGTCATCACAAAATTATCGTAAAACTTTTGACGTTTTAGAAAAGTAAACTGAAAACTCTTCTCTTCAATCAACGATCCTGTGCAATGGATTTGGCTTTCCACAGAGTTATTTCAATCTTGATAAACCCTTAACTCATTTTCTAAAGAGTTTTTTGAACAATTATTCGTCTATGTCCTAAAGCCAATTTCAATAAAACACTTTTCTACCAGTTCTAGAACAGTCTAGTATAGTTGTACAACAGCCTATTTATTTATTCATTTAACAATGGACTTACAGATTAATCTGCATGCCAAATACATGCCTTTTCCTTTTCGGAATGGCGGTCTTAAGTACAACAGTCTTTAAGTGAAATTTTTACAAAACTAAACATATTTTAACAATTTAAAAAAACATAAATAATACCATATACAAAATTATATTACACCATGGTCCATGGCTATATAACATTCACAATGACATTGGAACTAAATGAACAAACCCTCAATTACAAAAAAAAAAATTAAAAACCACTATAATCGGTTGTTCAAATTTCCTTTTAATTTAATGAATTTCTTGAATAAAACCATTGAAATTTCAAACCATAAGAATTTTGGACTTCCTTTTCATTACAAAATATTTTATACATTAAAAATTAAGGTTTAATCTTCTTAATTATTAAATTATTTTGTTTTTCTTTTTTTTTTTTAAATACGTACTATATTATAGGCTAGGCATGATAACTTACAACTTATTCATTTATTTTTTTTGTTTTTGTTTTGTTTTTATTATTTTCTTATTTGTTTTTCATGGTTATTAGATTTTCTAATTGAAGAGTTAATTATTAATAAGAAATTAATATATATTATACTATAGTATAATCATTTAATATTAAATAAAAATTAAATAAAGTACATTATAAGGTAATAAACATTAATTAAGAATAAAAAAAAAAATAAAAACAAAAACAAAAAAAACAGAAAAATTTCAGAAAATCTTTTAAAGAGTTTATTTATGTACTATTTATGTAGTAGACATTCATTTTATATTTATATAGGGGTTCAAGGATTCAAGGACATTAAATTTTATGTAGAGGTAAATTTTCTCTTGCATTCCCATCCATGATTTCAAAATTTATTTATTTATTTAATTTGTATTTTATTATAATTATTAAATTATAATTAAATGCGGATAGCCTTTTGTTATGCCCTATAAATGTGTTCTATAAGAGATCAAGGTTAAGAAAACAAAATTAGAAGTATTTCGTTGTTATTAGTATATATATATATATATATATATATAATATAGTGTATATATAAATATAAAATATATATAAATTCTATTGAATACGAAGTCGAAGTTCGAACTCAAAATTGAAGTTCAAAATTTGATCATAATAAAATAAAGTAGAGAAACTAAGCGCATTGAGCAAGACCATAATGAATTGATACAATTCACAGAGATTTGTTATACTCCACAAGCAATTGAGAAAAAATGTAGAAATATCAGATTAATTGACTTAATTAAGTCTTCAATATTCACCTAATTTTAATGTATTTGTTCTAGGCTACTTCAGAGAAGTCAAATTATTTGGTTGAATTTATCATAAAAAATCAAAACACAAATCAAAGCAATTGGCTTCATTAGGACGTAAATACGAATCTTGTAGCCTATAAAAGAAGTCAAATCATTATAATATTTATCATAAAAAAAGCCAAAAACACAAACAAAACTCGATCTGATCTAATTTGATTGTCGTGTTCAAATATTAATAAACTATTAGAGTAGATTTTATATTCAAAGATTGAACACTATCATTAATAGCCTACGATAAACTATAGTTGATATTCCAAAAGTAAAATTCGGCTTCTTCTATTTCAAAGTCTAGTCTATTTGTATCGAGCTTAAGCTATAGTAGTTTAATCAACTACTTTGTGAAAATAAAAATGTTTACCTGAACTGCTGTACAGTTTCAAAATCATAATATCTGAATTATGTGGAAGACTTTTAATTGATTTTTTAGTACACATTGGGTATAAATGGGTTAAATATATTTAAATTACTTTTTTATGACATGAACCAAAATTTAACTTAATGGAAATTTTACCACTTGCATATACATACACTATTGGATTTTAAAATAAAAAGGGATAGTTCTTGGAAAAATAGAAAGAAAGCTCTAAAAGCAAACAATAACAAATGAGTCATTAGTCGTGTGTATCACAACTTAATGCTAATTTTCTTTCCAAAATCAATTGAAACATTTGAATATATCCAGATTTATAGTCTTGTGCTAAAACTTTATCTGCAAAACAATTTTTTGTTTTAAATAATTGGATACAATTGTCATTTTATTATTAAAACAAAACAATTACAATGTCTTGTGATTATATTAATTGGCTGTGTAATTTGGCTAATGCCAATTATAAGTGATTATAAATACTCATATACTTACTTAATCAATTCTACAAACCATGTAAATCCTACCTCTGATGTATAAGCTGACGACAATAGCCTTCCAAATTTTCAAACAAAAAATATATGACAAATTGTCAATGTTAGAAGGCTATCAAAGAGTTAAAATTATATGAAAAGAATCAATACTGTACTTGATTAACTAAAAATTAACATATTGTTTGATTTATAAATGGACAAAGACTTAAAATGAGCAGGTCATGTACTTAGAATACAATTTAAATTATTTACCTACCATCGAAATCTTATCCAATCTAGTTTAAAACAATTTTTGATCTTCAATTCATATTTTTTATTAATTTTAAAAATATTCAATTTTAGTATATAGCAAATGTTAACCAAAAAATAAAATAATGTACACCTACCTACACAAAAAACCATTTTACTGATACATAATAAAAATATATCAGATCAGCTATATATTAAAGTTAGATTAAGCAATATAAATGAAATAATACAACAAAACAAGACAATTCAATATAACCTGATCCAATATAAGCTGACTTCCAACATTCCAATATAACTCAATTCAATATAAACTGACTTCTACTAACTTGCCTAAGAACTGAAAAGTATTTCAATATTTTCAAAACTAGAAAACAAATTGGCTTTAGTCAACTTGAAAATGAAGTTTGCTAAAGATATTAAATCCAATTTTGAATAAGAATAAAGATCATTCCGGGCTTAACACGTTCGCTTGATGCAATAGAAAAATATGTTGAAGAAGAATTCTGTTTATTCCGAGATTTGACACGTTGTCTTGATCTAATGGAAAATCAATTATCTGAAGAATAATAAAGGTAATTCCGGGTTTTAACAAGTCAGCTTAATGCAATGAAAAAACATTTTGAAGAATAATAAAGCTCATTCCGGATCTTCCCACGATAACTTGATCCAATGGAAGAACATTTTGAAGAAAAGTAAAACTCATTTGGGGTCTTAATATGTTGGCTTAATCCAATGGAAAAAATTTTTGATTAAAAAACATTTTTGAAGTCTAGAATAAAGTATTAGGTATTTGAAGCCAAAAATTATTTGAAGAAAAGCTCAATCCGAGTCGTTAGAATGTATATCATCAGTCAACATCCATTTTCGTTTTCAACACAAGTACTGTAATCGCCAACGATACTGAAAATTTTCTTCATCTAAATACAATTTCTAATATCGCAAATGTCACTGGATAATCAATGTACTTGAGAACGAAAATGGAAGTGATCACTGGTGATATATTTGAACCTATAAGAATGAAAACTTGTATATCACGGTAGAAAAACTACTAAAATTGATTGACGATCAACAAACTACAAAAATTTACATAAAAAATATACTAAAGCTCCATACCACTGGCTTGTTATCCATCCGTAGGGCACAGGGCTCTGATAAAATCCTTCCATCGATTTCTATCTGCTGCTAACCTCTTCAGTTGTCTTCATGTTATTTGCTGGGTACTTACTTCGGCTAAGACTATTGTTCTCCAAATTCGGCCTAATTTCTCGGCCTTCCGACGTGTACTTTGAGGATTCCATTCGAAACAATATTTTGCGATATTGATTTCAGGTCTAGTTAGAGTATACCAATGCCATTTTCACTATCAGATTTCTACGCCTATATGGTTTTCATTCGTTTTTGCAACGTTCTGTTGGAAATGTTTAGTGGCCAATTTTTTTTTTTTTTATTTTTCCTTTATTTGTTATAATTTTCTTTTATATAGGAACTAACAATTAAATTTTATAATCTAACTTTAAATAATGATCCCTGCCATTTCTAGATCATTAGTTTTTTATCACGGTCTTATGATCTTATTTAATTGCTTAGCACATTTAGCATAGCTTAGTGGCTAATGATGGCTTATAGGATGTGCCAGAGACATCTATACACAACAGCTTGATCTTATCTAATTTAATTTGAGTTCGAAAATATCATTGAACCATAATGCATGTACATTTTGAGTGTCAAATTCAAATTTTGTCATAAATCTTGAATTAAAATCTTTGTTTTTTTGTTTATTTAACTTTTCAATTTTAAATTTTTTTGTTTCTTTTTTATGTTTATTAAAAAAACACATACTCATATTATACATACATAAAATCAAATATTCTTGTTTCTTAAAAAGAATATAAGACGTGATATTTTGCAATATGTATTTGAAAACGTGATCAAAATAATAATAACAAAAAAATAAAATAATAAACAAACAAATGAAAACCACAATATAAAAATATAGAAATTAGTAAAATTAAATTCAGGATATGTGAAATAAAAACAAAACATTATTTTTTTTAAATTGCATTTTGCTTTTTTGCATTCTTTTATTAAGTAACCTACCTCTACATTTTGAGGTCGTATTTAAGAAATCATTTTTATACATTATATATATACATTGGTCCCTCTTTCATTTTATTTCTTTTTTTATTTTATTATTATTATTATTTTTTTGTATGAATAATATTTTTATACTAAATTGCAGTGCAGATATTAAAATTTTATTTTTATTTATTCAGAATATCGGGTGAGAGGTTTTCTTTTACAAAAAAAAAAAAATTCGGCATAAATATTTATTTTTAGATTTATATAGAAAACTTTCTTTTTATTGACTTTTTATTTTCATTTTGTTTTTTTTTTTTTTTTTTGTTTTGTTGAATTAAATATTTTAATATATAAAATTGAATTGCTATATAATTTAAAATTCACAAATTCACATGAATATCTAATATTGTCTTTTTTTTTCATTTTTTTTTTTCAATTGAAAAGTTTTTCTATTGTTCATTTCAACAATGTGAAAACAAATATACATAATATATTAAATACATGGAAGTATTAGAAAATTGAATTTGAAAAGAAAAATGAAAAAAAAACAAAATGAAGGACAAATAAAAGTTTAAAAGATCTTTCTTGCAAAAAAGATAGCTAGCTAGATCTTTTTCTGAGTAAAAGTTACAATTTTTGTAAAATAAAAAAAAAAAATTCAAAAATTTTCTAATCAGATAAATTCGAACAATTTTTTTGTTTCTTTAGGTATATTTTAGACTTTGTCTAATAATTTATTAGGGTATATATAAGATATATTTCTTTCACTCATCATTAAAATTTTATTCTAAGACATATAGGATTCAAATATTTCATTTTTTTCTTTTCATTTTTTTTTTTTTGCTTTTAATCCAATTGAATAAACTCAAATAATTTGAAAATTCTTATATCATTTTAGATTATCCTTTTTCAATAAAATTAATTGATTCTTGAATTTTAATCAAATTTTTGGAAGATATATATGTATTTAAAAGGTTCAATAAAAACAAAAATTTCAGATTTTATTTAAATTATCTTAAGTTAAAATCTAAATTTGTTATGTATGAATGAATAATATTATTTACACAAAAACATTGCATTATATACATATAGATATATACATAGAATGGTGAATAATGAATAATATACTTCGATTGAATAAAACTATTTTGTTCATTAATAACTAGAACATCTATCATTATCATCACTGTTCTATAACCTCATCAGTTGGGCATAGTGCGGAATGCAAAATATATTATTTATAGATTATTATAAAATGAATATTTTGTACTAAATCGAACTATTTTGTTCATTAATAATAGCCAGGACATTTATCATTATTATCACTGTTTTGTAACCCCATCACTAGGGCATAGGACGGAATATAAAAGACATTATTTATACATAGATTAGTAAAAAATGAATATTTTGTACTAAATCGAGCTATTTTGTTCATTAATAATAGCCAAGACATCTACCATTATCATCACTGTTGTGAAATCCCATCACTGAGGCATAGGGCGGACTGCAAAATACATTATTTATACATAGATTATTATAAAATGAATATTTTGTACTAAAACGAACTATTTTGTTCAATAATAATAGCCAAGACATCTATCATCATCATCACTGTTCTTTAACCCCATCAGTAGGACATAAGGTAGAATGCAAAAAACATTTCAATAGCATTCCAAAACATGATTTGCCATTTTTTATCCAGTGGCATCTGTTCATCTCCTGAATAAAATATTATATTGTCTCAATAGCGGCCTGATGTTATGTAGTATCTTTTTTAACGAGTAATTTTTATATGAAATGAAATTTATCAGTGAAGGAAAACGTGTCTCTAATGTATGTATAATAAAATTAGAGCTTAAACCAAAATATAAGACATTTTTAGTACTGTTATTAATTGTTTTAATACAACTAAGTAATTCTCCTATATACGACTCAGAGGATTAATTGCACTAACTAACACGGTTACAATAAGCCCATTTACTGCTGCAGTGATATAAGAGACAAATCCCGTCCCGAAATTACATAATCTAATCTAATAAAAGGTATAGTTCCATTCTTTTTTACATTTTCTGTGGCTCGTTAAAACTGAAAATCTAATGTAAAGCAGAAATTTATTATGAATAACTTTCAACTTGTATATATACATTTTTAATTTCAATTTATATCTAATATATATATATATATATACATATATATATTGTATATTGTATATATTTTTTAAAAACTAAATATAATCACAAAATCTACATCAAAAAAAATAATAATATATAACAAATTTCAATTAAATTATAAAAAATAGTATCTAAAGATACAAAAATTACTAATAAGAAAAAAAAATTTTAATTTAAAAAAAAAAAACGTAAAAAGGAAAAACCTAATTTTTATAAAAAGTTTTTCAATATTTTTAGTTTTTTGCTTACTACTTTATAATATCTATCAGATATTTAAAAAAACAAAAAACACAAAAATCATTTTTCAATTTGTCAAAAAGACATATTAAGGATATTTAAGGATATGTGTTTACAATATCTATTTTTAAACAACAAAAATAAGAAAATGAATTGAACCGTAGATATGTATATACAGTTTATATGAACATACTCGTATATATATAAAATAAAATTATTATGGATACCAAAATCTAAATAGAAATTTTGTTGTTGTCCATCAGTGAAGCAAATTTTGAAGGACTCAATACTGAAATGAAATATTTCAAAAAATTAAGCTACATTTAAAAAAAAAAATCTGTTTAAAATCTCAGAAGTTTTGAAACTTCCCATTTAAATCCTGATATAAGTTTATATACATTTAGACAGTGATTACGATTTAAGCATGTTGCATTTAAGAGTGTTAAAGCGTGTATAAGCGTGTAAACGTAATTTTATGCTTTAATTTGAACGCGTACAAGCATGTAAATATATACATAAATCAATTTATACATATACATAATGTTTTTATTTGAAGTTAATTTTTGAATTTCATTATCAATTAAAGTTCAATTTTCGGTGGTTATTGATTCAAAATAATAAAAATGACATTTTCTTTCAATTCCAAGTTATTCTTATTAAAAACTAGCTATTATAATAGAAAATCAAATCAAATGATTTATGTGTGACAGTAAAATAGTAACGGCTCAATAAAACTAGTCTTATAAAATGGCTTAAACCTTTTTAGATGGATAAAAGCACATAAAAAATATACAAAAAAAAAATTTTTTAAAAGGTAAAGCTATAATTCACATTTACATGCCCAAATGAGAAATGAAGAAAAATGTTTTCATGGGTATTATATCGAATGACTTCTAAAACATTTGATTACATCTTAAACGGAATACAAGAAAAGTTGGAAAATAGTTGCTTCTACTGAAAAACTTACTGTCTTGACGAAGCATAATTTCGGCTTAAAAACTTCATTTATTAAAATTTCATCGTTTATTTTGGTCATTTTTGTAAATAGATTTTAATAAAAAATTGATTAAAAAAAAACAATAACTTTAAAACTCACTTTGAAATATGAATTTATAATGAGACACAAATTTCAGCACGTGCGCGTATTGAAATTGATATGATATACACGCAACACGCTCTTACTCACAAACATTTGGATGAGCAAATATAACTAACTACTCTTGACCCCAAATACAATATATCAATTTAATAAACACACGCGCGAGCAAAACGCTACACGCTAAAATACAACTTGCTTAAACTAAAACTACCGCCCAGTCTGCAATTTTACAAAATTTTTTTTTTTTTTATGCATAGCCAAAACACTAGGTGGAGACCTTTTATACCGATTGGTACGTTTGGCTAGGGTGGGAAAGAAAAATTAGAAAAGGAGGATGGTAAAAGGGAAGGAGGACAATCACGAACGAAGTGTTAATGTTCGTCTTGAATTTATTTAGGTCATAAATATAGAATTTGTCATGTTTTGGGAAGACATAAGATGGAATTTGATTCCACATTCGGGGTGTTGAAGTTATAATCGAAATTCCATAACTTGCCTTTTGCCATCTAGGGATTTCAATGGTGTAGGGGTGAGCACATGCTGCCCCTCGTGTTTCACGCTTAAGTGGAGATAATATAGATTTAATTTCCACTGAGCATGTGCCGATGCCTACGAAACATTTCTTTCTTAACAGTTTTGTTTGCGGGTGGGATACATTTAAAATTTTAGTTTGTTGGACATTATATCTTCACATTTTAATATAACTTAATTATTTTTATTATTACATTTTTAATATTAAATTTACGTCAACTTTTTGGCTACTTTAAATAATTGCTTTTAAATAATGGATATTAACATCAATTTAAAATTAATTAATAATTTGTACAATTTTATAAGGCCAGGTCTTTTTTGTACATTCAATTAAACAAATAAAAAAAATAAATGGTACAACATTTTACTCCAGTAATTATATACCCTTAGAGTTTATCAACTCATACAATTTTACATCATATTTTCTGTAATATTGAACTTCACTATTACACATCCTTAATTGCAATCTATTAACTCATAAAATTTACATCTATACATTCTGGAATATTTTATTAATTTTTTTTTATTTTTTTTTTTGTTTTGTGAAAATATAATTGGACCGTAATAGGTTCGTGAAATAAATTCAACTTATATCAATTGGACCATACAGGTTCATGAAATGAAATTTTTCTCTCTCAATTTCACTTTCAAATCAAAACTTTTTCAAAAGTTCAACATTTTAAATTTTCTGAATAAATCTTTTTATTTTCACTATTAAAAAATAATTTTTCATAAGGATTATTTTGTTTCTATAGGTTTTATAAAATTTACATCACATTTTGAATTATTTTTTTGCTATAGGTCAAATTTATAACATATATATTATATATATTATATATATATATGTATATACATGTTGTATACAACATACTATGAACATTTTAGGTACATTAACCAAAATGATTTCAGAATTTTTAATATAATGTGTTTGTATATGTATGGCCTAAAGGTGACATCAACAATTATTTATATATATATATACATATATATATAAAAAAAAGTGTATTTTCCTACAAGACCAATATTATATGGATGTTTATTTTCTTATTTTCATTTTTTTTTTTTTCAAAAATTTTCTACATATTATCAGAACATTTTTTTTTTTTTGTAGAAAAGTTGAAGGGTTCAAGGATAAAACTTAATTTATATTTTTACTCATATATTTATTTTTTTCAATATGCTGGTTGGTTATTTTTCATACTACACTTTTTTTCGATTCACATACTGTAAATTTTATATTAACCTATCAAATATTATATATTATGTATATATGTATATATATGTCATAAATTTAAAATATATTTTATTTTAATCTATTTTGTAAACTATATTTACCTTAATTTTTGATTTTGATACGCTTCAATTTTTTATAATCTTATATCTTAATACACGGTTGAATTTTAAAATGTATCTATATATCTGAAAAAAAAAAAAATGATTTCAAAATTATTACAGTATAATATACAAATCAATTTTTTATTTATTTATTATATTTTTTTTTATTTTTAAGTAAAAAAATGAAATTTTGATAGAAAAAAATTGATTTTTACGATTGAAGAAACAAATTGATAATTTTAAAATTCTAGGAGATAAATATTATTTAAAATTGCTTTTGACATTGATTACAAATAATTTATGCCAAATATACATATATCTATTTATTTATTTATTTCTAAATATATTTAGAATCAAACTTTTACAGATTATTGCTTAAATTTAAAATTACTTACATTCATTTTGGAATGGAAAAATATATAAAAAATATTAGCAATTTGAATTGATAACAATTTTAAAATTAAATTGCAAAAAATTGATGATTTTTTTCTTAAAGTTGAATCTACTACGTTTTGAATAAATTAGAGAAGATCAAATATTAAAATTACCATTGAAATTGGCTTGTCTACGCTTCCAGATATATTTTTATTTTATTCTCACTGCCCAAACATTAGTAAAGATTCGTTTATACAAAATTATTGTATAGATTCGGGTAAGGACGAAAAGATTAGGTGGGAAATATGATGATAGGGGAGAATTGGTAGATAAATTGGAGACAAACCTAAATCAGTCCTTCTTACAAATCTTAAAATGTAAGCCGTAAAAAAATTTTCTTTATCTAAAGTCCCATACTGTTGTATAAATTTTAAATAGACTTAAAAGAAAGGGTGAATTTATTTTGACTAATAAAATGTCATATGAAAATATAACTGATACAACATTACGCAACACTACGTCTAGATGATGCAACATTACGCCTAGTTTCCAAATTATTAATCTTATATAACATTTTGTTCAGTATTTACCTAATTAAATTTAATTTTCCTAATTAAATTTACGAAAGCAAAACCTAACAAAAATCCCAAGCAAAGTAACTTAAATCTAAGCCAAAATCAAAGGGATTCAATTATATTAATACTAGGAGCCTCTGTTGAGTAATTATAATTCAAGTTAAAGCCAAATTTCAAGTTTTTAAAAAAACAGTAATTTACGTACTGACATAGACTTCTCATTACAAAGCTGAAAACACTCATGTTTTAATGAATAGCTTTGGAATCAGTATTTTTTCGTTAAAAAAACATAAATACCTTACTTCTCGTTTTCTGCATTATTGTTTTATTTACAACTTAATTATTATATATTAAGAGTTCATTGTGGAGAAGATAAAATGAAAAGGTGTCTACTGCGCAGGTCCTTAAATGCTTGTCAATTATAATTATAGATGCTTAACATAAAATTGAATCCAACTAAACAAAGTATGCTCAAGATCAAATCGAACCAAAGCTTCAATTGTATGTATATAAGGATCGGAAAATTGTTGGGCGTTATATAATCTTTATGATAACAAGTACATATATAAAAAGCATTTTAAATAACAAAATATGAAAAATGAAAGTTAATTTATTATCTAAGATAATTCGTAGGTCTTTCATTAGAAAATCAAATTTTTAAAGCTTAGGACAATAATTAATTTATAGATTTTACATTACAAAGTGTTCAGACAGATTTAATCGAAAATAGTTCAGAAATAGTGGAATTTGAGATTAATATGTACGACGTTTTCATAAAGTAAGCCGAAGCATACATACCGAACACTGTTAGAGTATGTAGAGTGTAATCCGATCAGAGCATACTCAGATAGTATTCTGATTTAATAAATGAACACGGCAGAGTTAAAGTTGTCATAAATGTCATAACATTTGTTTTATTTATTCATAATTCATATTTATTATGTTATTTAGCTTCACATTCAGTTATAATAAAAAAATAGATTCATTAACAAAAAACAAAATATTTTTTTTGAATCAATTGACAAACGCCAATAATTCAACAATTTTTATTAAATTTCAACTACTTAAATTTTGGAAGAAATTTTGACAGATTAATTTATAATTAACAAATTATTTATAAATCATAACACTACTTGAACTCATCAGTAGGTATTTACAGTGTTAGACTACCTATACAACTCCTGATTTTTATTTTTATTGATTTTATAACTTATTAAAAGATGTCAATAGACATTAATACGACAATAATTTTATTGATTTTATAACTTATTAAAAGATGTCATTAGACATTAATACATCTGTGAGCTATAAAAATCGACCAAAATTTACTTTATAGAATAATTTGATATATGTATGTACATGCTCGACAATTTTATAACGAGCACAGAAATCATGCTCTGAGCGCAATCTGGTTGAAAAAATTAACACAATTTTTATGCTTTGAGGGCTCCGAACTATAAAATGAACACAAACAAAAATTTTTTAATAGATCGTATTCTGCTCCGAATTAAAATATTAACATTGTCTTTTTATGTCGGTGTTTTGAAGTTTTTATTTGGATTGGATGTTTAGATTTGAATTTGTTAGATATTATGGTGTATTTTAGTCATTTTTATAATTCTAAGTTATGATTTTTGTTAGAAAAGTAAATCGAATTCATTCCGTTTTAATTAAAAATTATTAATTATATATTATAACTATACATACATCAAAATAACTAAATTTAACTAAATATATATAACAATATATTATTAAAAATTATATCTGTTGTTCCAATATTAATTTAATTCTAATTTTAAGAAATGTTTTTTTTAATATGCTTGTATTAAGTATAACTAAAATGAAATGAAATTAAATTAAATAATTAAATTTAATAAAGCTCCTCTTTTTACAAAATGTCATTTATTTACATTTTCTAATATCCAAAATATGAATCCATTTGACGAACATACCATTTATTAAATTATTTAAGGTTATTTTGTAATCTAAGACAGTCCTTATACAACTTAATTATTTAAAATATTGTAGAATACTCAATAACGGATGAAATCGGTTTGAAAATTATAAAATTTACATCACTCATGTATATTAAACTTAATAACGGTCCCATATGAATTCGATGCGGTAAATCAGAAGTGGCCATTCCAATGTATAAGATTTAATATTACAGATTGTTACTACAAGCTTGCAATGAGATAATCTGGTCAAATTCATTTTAACACGGTACCATTTTTATAATGACATATTTAAATCAAATGCAAATAAATAAATAATTTTTTATGTACCGAGTGTTCCAGATTAGTATTAGTTTTTTAAGAGGGAGAGGAATCGTTATTTTAAAATTAAAAAATAATTTTAATAAGCTTCTTATTTTTTGAAGTACAATCCGAATTTGCATAAAATAGTACTTCTTCCCATTTGAAAATATCGATTTCGGCGAATGTCAGCAAATTTCGGATTTAACCCTAATTAATCTACGTGTATGAACGAACATAAAATACTTCGAAATGTCATTGAGGCACATATATAAAATTTTTAGTTGTAGAATTATAAAAAAGAATGCTGTTAATCGTCATATTTTAATTATATAAATAATTAATATATATATATACATAGTAATAATTACATTCAACAAAAAAATATTATTGGCAGGTATATACAACATCAATTAAATTGTAAAATATTGCAACAGACCATCTATTAGTCTTACGTGATGCCGACAATGCATGTGCCATTTGTTGAAAACATAAGTGGCAAGCCTGATATTTTTACCAAAGCCAACTTGCACACTTATTTCTGGTGTTCGTAATTTATTTGGCATAATATTGGGGGATAAATATGTCTGTAATGTTCCTACACATATTAACCCGCTTGATAATAAATTTTGGGAAAGCTTAAATATGAAGCTTAATTTAAAAATATCAATTTACTCGTACAAGCTTAGCAGGTATACAGGTATAAAATATCAATATACTCGTATGTGCTTAGCAAGCACATCTTAGTACTTTATGCTGTACTTTTGTAAAACGCCTAAAACAAAAGTATATAATAAAAAAAAATTATATTTTTATATACATAACCAATACATAATAAAATATATAATACCATATAAACGAATGGTATTTTAATTAAATTAAATTAATATTAAATGATATGTGCCTCAAGGCTATGATAAGGTAGGTTAATAAGGGTTAAAGAAAACCCCATTTCCGGTCCTTTCCGGAAGTTGAAAATACTACCAATCGATAGACCAACCTCGATTTACTTTTTAAAATTTTTTTTTAATTTTAAAGTAACGGTTTCTTCCCTTCTTAAAAAACTCATACGAATCCTTATGAAACATCCTGTATATTATTACCTAATATCGTGAAAAATTTACAATATTATACGAAAAATCTTAAAATTTCAAATTACCCAAACTCACAACGGAATAAAAATCTGTATTAAACATGCAATAACATCATTATGAAATAATTTAAGAAAATCAAAAATTCTCCAAAGTAACCAAAGGGTTAAAATTTTTATTATTAGAGTTATTTTTAATATTAAAAAAGTTAATAAAATTTCCTTCTCAGGGGATATGTAGGTACATTACTTATATGTAGATATATATACATGTATATCATATCCAATGTAAATTTAATTTGAACAATTTTAGTTGTAAATAAAATCTCAATTTTAACGAAACATTTCCACAACAAAAAAATAATGTATAAGTTTATTTTCAATGCTTTTATAAAGCCCTTTTTTAATTTATTTCGAATTGAAAAAAAAAAAAAATCATTTTAATCTTAATGAATTTTAATTATTATGAGTAAAATAAAAAATAAAAAAAAAATCCCCTTGAAATATGTCACAAAATTTAATTAAATCAAGTAATTAAAAGTAATATTAAAATAAAATATACTTATAACAATAAAAATAGTTGTATATATATAAAAAGTATTATAGTTTTACTGTACCATATTAAAAAAAAAAAAAAAAATTATTTTATTAAAATATTAAAATTAAATTTCATTTAATGAACAAAATGAATGAACCTTTAAGCATTAAATTAAAAACAAAAAATTCCGTAATAGAACAAACACACTAACAACAAATTTTTTAAATTGCATTTTCCATTATTATTTTATCATAAAAGAAAAATAGATATATATATATATACATATATATATATACAATTTTCACCCTCCATTTCCTAATGAAAATTTAAAAATAATTACAAGTCTCATGCAATTAAAAATGAATTTTAACCATGAAATCAATTCACAAAAAAGCAGAAACAAAAAATATAAATAAAATTTCAAATAGAAAATTCAAATAGAATAATTTTTTTTTCTATGTGAAAATGTTTTTCATATAAACAGCAACCTTCCAAAGGAATATAATATAATTTTACCTAGTTACAAGGTTTCATTTCATATATATATATATATATACACTTAATAATTATTATCATTAGAAACAGAACAGAATTATATTCTTACTAATGTGATCCCAAACAGCAAACCATTAGAACAATATCGTGATGATAGTTTTTCTTTAAGTTTTTCATTCAAATATTATAAAATAAATCATCTGTAATGAGATTTATTAAAATGACTTTTCCATTTTACAAAGATTATTATTTAAATTATAATTTTTTTTTATTTTTATTTTTCTTTTACCTACAGGCATTTCCTTAAAAAAAATATATATAATAAAAATTAAAATATGTTGTTGTTGTTGGTTAGTTTTAACAGAAATTTAATGAACAATCATAGTAAGTGTTATGTAATGAAGAATTATACGTCATTAGCACAATTTTGAAAGGGTTATTAAGAGTGTCGTTATTCCATTTTGACAAATTTATGTATATAATATGTAAACAAATTTATATATATATATGTATGTATATATATATATATATATATTTATATGTCAGTAATTCATTTTTAAATTAAAATAGAAATCTGTTTTGAAATTAAAATTTAAATAACATAATTTTAAAAATCTATATCAAATAATTAATTTTATTTAATAGACTGTAATATCTTATTTTGATTGAATGAATTATTATTAAAAAATATATTATTAGTATATAAAATTAAATATTAATAAAAAACACAAGCACCCAATAATAAAATTGAAATGACATTTAAAGATATTTTTGAAAATTTATTTATTATTTTTTTTTTAGTTTTTCCCTACATTATACTGTTATACATCAGAATTATTAGGTATCTATGAAAAATATATATGTATATTTTAATCTAATATTATAATCTGATTAGAATAAAATCATTTTTCAAAATTCTAAAATACACAATAGCAAAAACAACAATATAAAAAAAAAATAGAACAAAATTTCTCTGTAAATGATTGACAGTTTTTACAATTTATTTAAATTGATGGGGATTTAGTAATAATACAAATAAATATGTACATATGTATGTATATGTATAGATATAAAACATTAACTTAATAATAAAAGATTGTCTATACTAATTTTATGAAAACTTGAGATGTCTAATTTATTATTTATTATATTCTGGTCTTTTATATTGTTTTTGGTTCTTTTGTTTTTTTAATTTTGTAAAACATTTGAAAAACTTAAGACCTTATTAACTTTATAAATCTATTTTTTATTCAAATATTGCTGTATTAAGGAATCAATTTGTCATAATATTACATATATTAAAATCAAAATTTGGATTGAATTTTATATATATATATATATATATATCTAGAATTTTTGTTTTTTTTTTATTATAATTAGTATGATTAACAAATTTATGATGATGATATATCTATTTACAATAGAGCGTTCATGTAAATTCTGGGTCTGATTTGAGACAGTCTATAGCTCAGTATTTTCAGTATAAAATCTGAACTAACTCATCTATAAATCTATTTACAAGATCGATGCTAAAGAACATGTAAATTCTAGGTCTGATTTGAGACAGGCTATAGTTCAGTGTTTCCAACATAAAATCTGAACTAACTCATTTATATATATATATTTACTAGATCGATGCTAATGGCCATGTAAATTCTGGGTCTGATTTGAGACAGGCTATAGTTCAGTGTTTCCAACATAAAATCTGAACTAACTCATCTATATATATATATTTACTAGATCGATGCTAATGGCCATGTAAATTCTGGGTCTGATTTGAGACAGTCTATAGTTCAGTATTTCCAACATAAAATCTGAACTAACTCATCTATATATATATATTTACTAGATCGATGCTAATGGCCATGTAAATTCTGGGTCTGATTTTACGCAGTCTAGTTCAGAATTTTAATGAAAAATTCTGAATTAACTTAAATTTCAAAACTATTATCTAATATCTAACTTAACTCGAATGTGGAACTATATGAAAATTTTAATCATATGCTTATATTATCCGCACGTGTTGATCACCAAAAACTATATAATATCATCAAAATTATAAATGTATGTATAACATAATCTCTCAGATTAAAACTTGGTATTAGACTAACTACCTAATCCGTTCTGAATAGAAATTTTGAAAAATTTTTAAAGTGTTAGGTTAGTAATTTTCATAATTTAAAATGAAACTAATATTCGCCCAGTCCTGGAAATTCGAGAAAGTTTGATAAAAAAAAATCGTACTCCATATTTCATTATGAATTTTTTTCCATCATTTCAATTTATCGTGGACACTATAATATAATAGCTTTTTACTGATTTATCTTAGACAACAACCTTATACGTAATAATTTAGAAAAAAAATCGTATTCCATATTTCATTATGAATTGTTTTCCATCATTTCAATTTATAGTGGACACTGGAATATAATTGCTTTTTATTGATATATCTTAAACAACAACCTTATACGTAATAATTTATTTAAAACAAAAAAATTAAATTTAAATTCAATTCTGGCGGGGGAAAGGAGATGCTGTGTACTTTGGTGCGTCACGGCAATTTGATAAATTAAAATGTTGGGATATTAAATTGCCATATACATGTAGTGAAATTGAACAAAATATTTGATTTCGCTACGCCCCTTTTTAAATCTATTATTAATAATAATGTACAATAGATTCTGAAGTGGTTCAAATACATATTTATACTGTACTTTTTTCAATTTACAGAATAAATATAATGATGTTAATGTATTTAGATATAATAAATTTTCTAGCCAGTATAAAATTTTATTCCGTGCTTTTCAGTCATGTTTTTAATATCTTCACTGAACCCTAGTGCCACACCATAGAATTTGTCATACCATAGAACATTCACAATATTTTCGACAACTTTATTTTGAGAAATTTGTATGACTTATATACTAGAGAAGGTGTTGGTGAAACCCATCAGTTATATACTACACGATTTTAAACCAGATTTTTGTATTAGCTTTCAAATATGAAGTTTAAAATATATTATCAAAAGTTGTTGATTGAAGTTTAAAACTGATTGAAAATTTACCAATATACATCAACAACATCCACCCACATAATAGAATATAATTAATATAGTGAATCTACTATTGATGGTATGCAGCTAATCAATTTTATTCAATTTACACTTATAATTGAAATTGGATTTACAATTTTCCAATTTATAATATTTCAATATAATTATGTGTAGTATATGAATATTTATTTTATATGTGCAAATTTGATCTCTCTTTTAATATTATTATTCAATAAAAATATTTATACTTTAAATCATTTCTATTTTTTTTTTTTTTTTAACAAATAACGTGCTTCAAATCAAGCCTTGTCAAAGATTATCGAGACATCAACAAATATATCAAATCAAAAATCAAATATCAACCTACTTTTCTGATTAAACATTCATGTAGAAGAGCTTAAATTTATTAAAATATATTTTTTTATATATTTATATATATATATATATATATATATATATACAGTAAATTATATATCTAACAAAATATTTACTATATAATCATTTCTACATGTCAAACAATTATTAATTGAATAAATATGCAAATAAATATAGGTACTTAAAATTAAAATTCAAATAAAAAAAAATTAAATTATCTCCTAATTAATTACAAATTGTATGTGTATCAATAAAAAATTAAAAAAAAAAAAATAAATAAAATAAAAATAAAAAATCATAATAAAAAAATCCAATTAATTTTTGTTTATCTTGTTTTGTAAATGTGTCTATATAAACCTTTTAATAGTTTTCATAAGATTTGTATAGTAACACCACTACCATTACAATATATCTTCTATGTAATTATTAAATATAATTTTCAATATTCCGAAACACATACGAACATACACATTTATAATAATAATAATAATAATAAATAATGTCGACAACTATAGTCATCATTTTTTATTTTTTTTTTTTTTTGATTTCCTCTACTTCTTTTTTTCTACGTTTTTTGATTTATAAAGATAAAATTGAATCCTTATAACATACATTTGATATTATAGTCATTCACAACACCCACAACAAGTTATGTCTACTGTTTCCTATATATCAATATACTTTTCAAATCATTTATTTCCAATATTTTCTGATTGGAATATGCTACCTTCATCATTTTTTTATTATATGATTTTTTTTTTTTTTTTTCAACCGTAATAAAGAAGGATTCTGTTTTTAAAGGACATGAATTTATGAAATGAATTTGTTAAAAAATATATAAATACATTTTGTAATGGTATTATAAAATATATTTATAGAATTTTAGAAATTATAATTAATTTAGAAAACTTTGAATATATTGTGATCGAATTGTAAAGATTTAAAACGGGATCTAATTTATCCGTTAAAGTTATTAAAAACTACCGTTAATTCAATATCTATGTGAATGTTAACAAATATGAAAATTTTGACAAATAGTTTTCTCAACTTTTGCTTGTTAGGTACTGAGTATTTGTTTCTGTTGATAATTGTGATGTAGATATAAGTCTTAGTAGATATAAGTCGATAAAAGACAAGTAAATTCAATTTTAGTCCTTATAAATTAAATTCATTTTTGTTAGTCAAATAAATAGAAACTATTCCTCCTACATAATACCCGGGATGAAATGATGATGTAGAATGTAATTAACATTCTACAAATACCAACTATAATAATTTTATTAGCACGCCATTAATCGCTTCGATATTTTCACGGTGTTAGACATTAGCTGCCTCTTGCGTTCTTAACGGAATTTTTCAATAAGTAGAAGCAGTGATTTCAGTGTTTACGACCATGTATCTACAAAATATGTACAAAATAGAGTTACACTATATCTAAAAAAAAATCCGCCCTATGCCCCACGAATGGGATTACAACATAATGATGATGATCTAAAAATTGACTTTCTAACTGATACTCTTTTTTGCTGCTCATACTGGGAGAATTTTTTTTAGGATCGATTGTGTACACCATTGGGAAATATTATACTCCAATATACTACACAATTATTGTTGGTCTATATAGATTCTAGAGTTCATCTTTATACCACATTCTTAATATTGTATAACATTTTTTATTGGATCTCTTAACTATTTCTATTATCCAAATTCATGATTAAATATCAAGACAAAAAATGTTTTATAAAATTCTTGAAAAATAGTGTCAATACAACAGACAAAGAGAGAAGAATAACTAAATAAGTATTTAAGGAATATGCAAATTAGGAGCTATAGCAATTTTATTACAAAAATTTTGTTCTATAATATTTATTTATTTTTTTATGGTGGTGTGTGCTAGCCCAAAAATCCACTGAGGTTAACTGACCTAATAAAATCTAATCTTATAGTGTAGGAGTTATATAACTTGTCTACTAGTACGAAGATCGTGGGATTCAACCCCGGCATATGTCATGGAAGTTGTAAGAAATCGTTTCATTATTCTGTTATATTAGTTGGAATACAACTTTATATGACCACAAGATAGTTCTTATGCTATTAGAAAAAACCAAAATAATAATTTAATAACTGAAACCGAAGCGATATACTAATACATCTTTCAAGAAAGCACCGAGTAGAGAAGGACAGTAGAATAAAATATATTATACCGAAAATGTATACATGTATTTGTCTCTACCGTCTTGATAGTACTCGCTGAGCTTCCTACACAACAAATCAGTTGATATTCCATGAATTCAAAAAAACTAAAACGTATGAAGAGACTCGAAGCGTATTTATCTTGTCTCATCGTGTATTATCTAAAATAGGTTTAAGCAAAATTATACTTTTATGTCGTACAACCAATTTTTTTATTTCATCTCTTTTATGAAAGGGATCCTGAGATTTCTATGAATATCAGCATTGCGAACAAACCAGAAGGGGCATTAACAATGTTTCCCAATACTTTGTTTTGGGCCGTTTAGATAGTTTAAATATTGTTTAGCACAACCCCATATTTGAAGACCGTATGCCCAGACTGGCTTTAATATTTGTGGTATATTACGAATTAAAACGTATATGTCCACAAAATTAGCCAATACCATTGTTTGTATTTCAGATTTAGTTCTAATTTTATTTTCTGGACGTGTTCTTTTCATCTAAGCTTTGTGTCAAGCTTGTTATACCAAAATATTTTACAGAATTTTGATATGACAACATTATTACGGATGTGGTATGGTTTGACAACATTGTTATGGATGTGGTATGGTATGACAACATTGTTTAATCTTACTGGAATGTGCTACTTAGTTTTTGCTAGATTCAATTTAATCCTTTTGCACGAACTGGAGATTTTGTAATTGGCTTGTTGCAATTTATTTGTAGCTTCATTTATCTTTTTACAGACTGCTAATAAAACCGTATCATCTGAAAAAGTATAGCTACCGTCGTATCCTCTGTCTCTGGAATATCATTAGATTGTATTTGATTGGAAAAATTTCTCTTAAAAAATCATTTCTAAAACATCAACTAATTTGCACCTTTCCATTAAGATTTAGAAAATAAAAATTAAATAATAATAAAAAAAAATTCTAATAATAATAAACTTCTAGGATAATACGAGTATTCTCATCCTAAAGTATATCTCTTTATTGCCAGTGATTATTATATTTTACATTTATTATACATATATATATATATATATATATACATATTTTTTAATATTCGCTGACATAACAACTAAAATTTTATTTTTATATTCGTATTTTTTTTTTTTTATTTTAGGGTTGCTGTCTTGGGACGTGTCAGATTGTCATATTGATCTTGAAGATGAACTTAATACAATTACACAACATGCACCTGAAGGCGAGGAAGCAAGATATGGTAAGTACTTTTATTTTTTCTTTTATGTTTAATTTTTTTTTTTTTTTTTTGTTTTTGTCCGTTTGCTTTTCAGGGATTATAAAAACAAAAAAAGGATTCAAGTTTTGAGAGTAAAGTGTATAAAAAGCAAATGAAAATAATTATTATTTGGATTTGGTTTTATGATCAAGTAAAAAAATCTAAAAAAAAAAAATCTCTTCTCCGCAAGATATTAAGTGAATTCCTTTGAAACAAAAAAAAAAAAAATGAAAAAAAAAAAAACCAAAAATAAAGCATCAAACGTTGAGAGAACCTTTAAAAATAGTCAGTACCCTTACAAAAAAAATATAATTTTTTTTTTGTTTTTGTTTTTTTAATTTTCTGGAAATAATGTTCTTAATTCTCTTTATATTATAGTGCTACTCTCTAGTGGCATCTCAAAATTTTTATCATTTTATTTAATAACATTTTTTTTTTTAATTTTTAAAGAAAATACATTCTTTTTTTTGCTGCTTTTGGTTTTAATAACACTTTATATGACGATTGCACTCCTAAAATACCCACTTTTAAATATCTTTACATTTTCTGTTCCATAAATCTGTGTTTTGTTTTTTTATTATTTTTGGTTTTCTGTTTTTTAGGTTTTCTGTCTTTTTTATTTTTTGTTTTTCTGTATTATGAAATTACTTGAGATATATATATAAGTTACTTTTGAAATTAATAAAAAACAAAAACAAAAATAAAAACAAAAAAAAAGCAAGTATGAATTAATTTCCGGAATTTTATTTTATTATTAAAATTTCATTTCATTTCAAAATGAAAATAAACATTATGTATGAAAATGTTATGTATTTGGAAAATTACCGGAAGGTGTAAACAAATGTATATAAATTATTTTCATATTAAAATCTGAAATATGTTTCTTGTATATATACATATGTATATGTATAAGTGATAATACTTATTGTTTTCAATTTTGCTCTATAAAATTAAAATTATGAAAAGAAATATTATAACATTTCCATTTAATTAAAATTTAAATTTTTTTTTTTTCAAAATATATAATTTTCTTTTATTCTTTGTCTTTTCAATTAGATTCAAGAATATTTTATTAAAAATGCAGTTATTGTATTATAACTGTAGTCAAAATAACTTTACAGCGACAATATTTTATTATGTTTTTGTAACTGTACTCTCACAGTTCTTCATTTCTTCAATATAAAACTACATTACCGGGTTTAACGGTTCTATATAAATTTCTGTAGTTGTATCTTTCTGCTGCAGCAGTCGTTTTCTAATTTATTAATTTTAATAGAGCTACATTATTATATAACCAACTGCTGGCTGAGATTACAAAGATTTAAAAACTTATAAATTTAAAAAGATGATTACAAATGAACTTCTAAAACAATATAATTAATTAATTGTATAAAAAATATATATCCGCATGCAAATATTCTATACCATTAGATATTATACTAGGGGCCCCTGTTGGATAATTACAATTCAAGTTGAAGCCAAATTTAAAGTTTTAAAAAAACAGTAATTTACGTACTGACACAGACTTCTCACGATAAAGCACAAATCACTCATGTTTAATAAAAAGTTTTGAGGTTAGTAAGTTTTATTTTGAACACATAGATACACCTCTCGCCTATACTGATTCGTTTTCGATACATTTATTATAATCATTATATTTAATGGATAAAATTACTAAAAAATAAAATATTTTTATAATTAAAGAGGTAATGTAAATAATATTAAACATATTCCTAACATAAACTATATGATTACTACAAATGACCAAAATACTTAAAAAAATTAATATAATAAATTTCCTTTAATTATATGTACAAATAATAAGATGTTGAATGATCCAAAATAGATATATTTTATTTAAAAGTTTGAATATTATAAAACAAAATAGAAATTTTTTCAACCCGTATGCGTATTTCTGTTGTATATAAAACTTATTTATATATTAAGAGCTCATTAAGGAGAAGCGAGATAAAATGAAAAGGTTTCTACTGCACAGATCCTTAAATGTTTGTGTATTTTACCTAATTATAGATTATTATAAATCATTATAATTTTAATATTTATATGTAGCTAACTTCATATTTATTGTATGTTAAGTTATTTTTATTGTTATAATCAACTCATTTCTACAATATTTACTTAATAGACAAATTCAATCATGTTTTCTTACTGTTTTATTTTTAACTTTTGACTTTTTAAATTTTTTTTCTTTTTGTTACACTTAAATTATAATAAAAATATATAATAATTATATTTACCTTATAATAATTATTATACTTTATAATATACTTTATTTACCAACTATACACTCTGCAAGAGCTTATAAGCTCACTTGAGCTCACAAGCTCAACTAATAAATAAATAAATAGAATTCTAGCTTCTGCTTTTACACTAACGGATTTTATTATAGTTAACAAAATTCGTCTTCTAAATTATTATTTATAGAATTCTATAGCTTTCTATATTATTAACGGGTTCTATAAACAAAATTTACCATTTTTAACACTAATTTATTACTCATAAGATTCAAGCTTCTGATTCTAAATTACCGGATTTTAACGTTCCTAACAAAATTCTGCAAATGTATTTTTCTCTTGCAGTTGGCTTTTAATTTATTATTTCTAATCGAATTCTAGCTTTTGATTCTAAATTAGCATCCCATATCTACTTCTCAATTTGTCTCTACCTCTTGTTTGCATATAGAGTTTGCGCAAAAATATTCTAAAATTGTCTCTAATCTTAGTCATTATTAATGTAAATACTGTATTTTGCACTGAGTTCTGTATTTTTTATAGAAATGTAAATTAAAGATTGCATAAATTATAAGTAGATCTAATAAAATATATTGAATAAAAAAAATGTTATTAAAAATATAATTCACTTTCCTCTCTAAACCATAACCTACTCTAAAACATAACCTACATAATTTAAAATTAAATTTACTCTCTCTAAAACACATAACCTACAATAATTTTTTTTACTAGAATTTCAGCACAATGGGGTGAATATGTTATAACGATAGCTTAAAATTGAAATGGATCGAAATCCAGCATTTTTCTTATAAAACAAAAAAAATATGAAAAAAACATAAAAGAAGGACAATGTTTTTAAGAAATGTCAGTTAATAAGAAGAAGAGAAAAATAGCTTTCTCTCACAATGTGTGAATGTATTCAAATATTTTGAATATCATAACTTGTGTAATTATTCCATGTTGTGCTTCAAATAATTATACTTGAAAGTATAATAATGAATTTAGTTTAGTTCTATAGAATGAATTAAAATATAGGTTTTATCAATGTTTTTGAATTTTGGGGGGTCGGTTTTAACCACCAAATACTCTAACTGTTCTTTTATAACGGGTGATTTTTTTAAAGTAGAGATAGAACTTTAACAATAAAAAATAGAACACATTTAAATTAAGATGGAAGTAAACATTTTTTTTTTAATTGTAATATAATTTTATGACATTTAGATTTTAAAAATAATTTATGTCCACCACTACTAGCTCTAAAAGAAACCGCATTCCATCAAACCAATGTTGGACAATTTTTCAATTAATTCAGGTCTTATCTCATCAATAACACGTATTATTTTAGCTTGCAAAGCGTCTGTTATTTCTATTTTATCAGTATAAACCAATAATTTGGTATAACCCCAAAGAAAATAATCCACTGGCGTTATGTCACATGATCTTAATTGCCAATTAATTGCACCACTTCTCGAAATAATATTATCACTAAATATTTTTTTCAATAAATCAATTGTTGCGGTAGCAGTATGAGATGTTGTAGCACCATATTGTTGGTAGCAAAACATTTCCGGGTCGAAACCATTCAAATTCTGAAACAAAAAATCATTGATCAATCATCGATCTGTAACGAACACCCATTCACTGTAACATTAGCTCCAGCATCGTTTTTAAAGAAATATGGACCGATGATGCCTCCAGCGGGTAAATCACACCATACGGTGCTTATTTCAGAATGCAGTGGAACCTACTGAATTTCTTGGAGATTATTTTCCTTCCATATACGGTAGTTTTACTTGTTTACGTTCAAGCAGAAATGAACTTATGCTTTTAACACAATTTTTCCATCAAAAAGTAGAACAACTTTAATTTATTCTAGGGTCCAATCAGCAAACAAACGACACTTATTATGGTTAAGTGTTTTTAGTTTTTGAACTAGTTGAAACTTGTATGGGTATAAACCAAGATCTTAACGCAAAATTTTCCATGTGGTGGTTGCACGCAGTCCAACTTCTTGTAAACGTCGACAAATAGATAAATTTGGATCATTCATCAAGACTAGCTCTTCAAGCACCGATATTTTCTTCTGTACGTACAGTACAGAACAAATATGAAGACAAAGGTCTTGTTGTTGCATCGAGATAAGAAAATTATGTTCGAAATCTATCTAACGATAGTTGGACGAATAATATGCTCTGATGGACGATTAAGTTTGGCGTATAGCACAATGATTTTGAAAATAAATTTCAATAATTTGTAAACGTTGTTGAGGCATCATGAGTCTTCGTATTATAATTTGGCAATGTTTACTAAAATGAAATAAATGACATTTGGCTTCAATCTTCATTTAAATGCGTTTTATTTCAATTTGAAGTTCTATCATTCTACAAAAACACCCTTTACATACCAATACTTGGTATAACATGATTTTATATTCTTAAGTGTATTTTAAAAAATGCTTTTCTTTTCATTGCAATTTAAAAAGAAAATTTAACATGTTTTTTACTTAAAATTCATTTTTTATTATTGTACCTGAATATACCTGAAATTAAAATACTTTTTAAACAAAATTTTAAAACAGTAAATTGACTCCGAAATTTGATTTTATTTTTTCTTATTTTTTTTTTTTTTATTTCTACAATTTAAATACTTTTTAATTTTCCACTTTAATTAATTACTTTAACAATTCAAAATACATAATAAAAAAAAAAAATGAAATGAAAAACTCTAACTATTGAAAAATTGAAATGCATAATTTTTATTATGAAAAACAAAAAACCTTTTTTATAAATAAAAACCTACATATTTATGTCGAAATATTTTATTTTTACTTTTTTTTGTTTTTGTTTCCTAGAAGAACCTATATAATGCTCATATAACTCTTAACTACTCTTTAAGGTCACAAAATAGAACAAAACAAAAATAATAGTTAAAAAATGTGCTGATTCTATATACAACCACTAAGACCACTTTTTTTTCTGCCACACATATAACCTTCAGTTCAATTAAAAAAAACATGTACAAAAAAAATATTTTTTTAACACACAAATCCTTAATTTAACGTTCACAGAATCCAAAGTGATGAAGAATCAGTTGTTGTTGTTTTTTGTTATTGTTTTTTTTTTTTTTACTTTTATTTTGTTAATTTTTTTTTACTCTTAATTGTATTTGCATACATTCGTATAGTTCTATAAAATTACAAAATTTAAACAAAATGAAAACTACAAAACAAAAAAAAAAAAACAACAACAAAATTAAAATTAAAAATAAATGTTTGCTAGTTGGCAATACATTATAAAATTTCCTTATTGCATAAGTAGAACCAAGTAGAATATACAACAGTATATAAAATAAAAGGATTTAACTACATGCATATAAAATACGTATATTATACACATACGTACATTTTTCCTTCCGTTTTTAAATTCATATGCTAGTATATTTTTTTTTTAATTATTCTATTACACAGTCTCTTTGGAAATAGAAGTAGAGTTCACTCATTTCATATATTGTATGAATATAAAAAAGATATGTACATGTACATGAGAATGTGTTAATTGTATACAATTTGAACAAATATAATTCAGATTTCCTGACATGAATTCTCTAAGGGACCCAATTATGTACATTTCAAAAACAAAAAAAAACAAAAAAAAAACAAAAACACTTCTATAAAATTTCAAAATATTTCACACTCTATACAGGTCATTATAAAAATATCATGCGTTCTTAACACAAAAAAATACAAAAAATAGAATAAACAATCATGTGAACGTGTTTCAATCTAGAAATTAAAAATAGGAATACGCCTATAGGTACGCAATGAAAATGTATATAAATTATTATGTTTATTTATTTATTTTCATTTATTTATTTATTTATTTACTTATTTATTTTATATAACATGAGTATTTAACAATAACATTTTCTCTTTTCAATTTTTTGTTTTTTTTTTTTTGTTTTTAATTTTACAAATATGTACTTAAACATGCATGAATACACTGTTATGCAAAATAATAGTAACAAAGTACAGTTAAATAAAAAATTATTTATACATTTGCATATAAATTTTATTGCAATTTAATTAAATATTTATTAATGTCATTTTTTCAGCGATAATTACAAAAAATGATGAAAATCAGAAATGATGGCTTTTCGGAACTATAACCGTTTTTTTTTCATTTTTTATTAATTATTTTATTTAAATTTGAAATATAAATAGACAATGACGGTATGTTATATGGTAGGTCAATTATGACTTACCACCGTAAAAGGAAACAAACCATAAAAATTAATAATTTTATTTAATCAATGATATTTTTAATGTATTCCATAGAATTAGCTAGATTTTTAGACTTAGATTTAGAATTCATTTGTTTCCTTAAATATAAATTTTTTTACAAACTAAATCAAATTAAAATTGAATATTAACAAAACATAAAGCTCTTAAATCTAATAAGCTAATAGTTGTAATAATTTCGTATAAATAGTTGAAAAATGTATTAATAGAACACAAGTTGGTTTTGGTTTGCAAAGTTATTAACGACCACCAAAATCAAAATTCTTGACTAGTTAAACTAAAGAGACATAATATTGCTTTTTAGCAATACAACTTAATCTATAATTATAATTGACAAGCATTTAAGGTCCTGCGCAGTAGACACCTTTTCATTTTATTTCGATTCTCCTACTCCTTAATGAACTTCTAATATACATAATATATAAGATTATATATAAAACAAAAATGCGCACACAGTTGAAAATTTTGTACTCATATGATTTTATTATTCAGCAAATACATTACGCATATGTGAGAACTTATTAGCAAAAGCAAACAAATCAGTTATTATAATTTACATTATGCACTATGTACATATTCCGAAAAAAAAACAAAAAGACAAATTCATCTAAAATAAAAAATATAAAAACAACAAAAAAACAAATCACTTGAATTCTTCACTTTTATCTTTTTAAGTAACTGTTTCTAAATTTTGGTTATTTGTAGTAATAATATAGTTTTTATTAAATTTTTTTTTGTATTATGTAGGTACATACCTCTTTAATGACAAAATTTTTTATTTTTAGTAATTTAATCCCCTAAATGCCACTTACTATAGGGAATATATCGGAAACGAAGCAGTATATGAGGGACGTGTATTTATGTGTCCTAAATAAAACTTACTAACCACAAAACTTTTTATTAAACACGAGTGGTTTCTGCTATATCGTGCGAAGTCTATGTCAGTACGTAGATTACTGTTTTTTTAAAAACTTTAAATTTGACTTCAACTTGAAATATAATTACTCAACAGGGGCCACTAGTTATACTATATTTAATAATAACCTCTTTGTCTCTGTTATAATGGTCTTATAATCAGCAACTCTTATCTTCCTCTCCACTTTCAAAATGATCACATTTTTTGACAATTAATAGGTATTATTTGGCGAATGAAAAGTAAATTAAATAAAAACACATACATTGCAAATGAATAAACACATGACCAAATAAATAAACACAACACAATGCAAAATTAATTATTTAATTATTTAATTATTACATAAACCACTAATCTCAAATAACATGTGCTCTATCTAACGATCTTATATAAATGAGTACATTTTTCCTACAAAATTCCATTCAAATACCCCTAACTATAATACATAGTCATAAGTTATCATATGATATAATATGATTTTGTACGCCAATATGACATTTCATTTAACCAATTATAATGGTCATAAGCCATCATTCGTTGTCGTTTCAAAATCATTCGTTCAGTCATAAGTATACGAGAAGAAGTGTACAAATCATAAACTAATATAAGTAATTTTGACAGCATATTTACAATGCAAACAAAACATAATATTTTAGTAAAGTAAAAATAAACTTGTATTTTTTTTTCTTTTAACTAAGAATTTTATCGAAAACTCCTAATAAAAAAAAAAAAAATACATTTATTTATAGAATATATATTTTTATTTAACTCCTTTTAACTGTTGGTTTTGACGTTTTGATATAATTAGGTATGACAATTAAGGTTATGATTGGTTTTTGTTATATCAATGCAATAATATTGAACATTTAACAAAGTATATCATATGATATCATGTGATTATTATAATTAGGGCTAATGGAAATGCTACAATCCATGGTAAACATACAACATAATCTCATTTTTGTTAATTTGAAGTACAGTTAATTATCTATATTCTAATATAACATCAACTAACTGAATATCTCGTTTGACTTCTTTCATACATAGTAGGTATAAAACGAATTCGATTAATAATTGTGCAACAAGATTAAACCTCTAATTTCATGAATAAATTTTATATTTTCAATTGCAATACAATGAGTCGAATACGATATCTTATTTTTCAAAATCTTATTTAACGAAAATCATACTTTTTTTGCCTTTTTTAATTTCAATTATAAAATATATTCGAATTGTTTACAATTACTTAAAATAAATTAAATTTATTGATCTTAGCGATTGTTGTGTAATCAAATTATTAGGTTTACAAGAATTATTTTTACTTGTCAACATTTTACTTTTAAAAATTTTATTTAAAGTTTATTTTTCTTCTGGATGCGTAACACTTTTTTCAGACGACAGGTAGGCCTAAACATCAAAGCTTAAATTAGTATATGTGATATAGTTGGAATTTTGAAAAAATTGCACTTTGCATAATTAGTGTGCACTATGCCATCGATGTTCAACACACTGATTGATAAACTATTAATTCAGTTTAAAATCAAGTCTGAAACAAATATACCAATATTTTTAATTTCATTGTACTTAACTATATTAATATTTATACTGCAGTCTATTAAAAATGTTTATATTTTATTTAGTAACAATATTATTATAGCAATTCATTTAAAATAGGTTAGATATTGAAATTTTTTCAAAAATTGATATGCAATTGTTTTAAAAATGTTCAATTAAATGAAACTAACTATATATATATTTTTTTTTACAAACATACATATATATGTATGCATATATGCACATTAAAAAATAAATTAAAACGTTATTTATTTAAAATTATATATGTACATTACATATACAATTTAATTACTATAACAAATTTTATGCTAAATATTTTCTAAATAAATTTTTATTCTAATTCTTATGTGACCTGTCACAATTATTTATCCAATAAATTATCAATTTTTCATAAGTATCGCTTTTAAATCTATATATATAAAAATAATCCATTTTCAAAATAAATTATGAAATTATATAATAATGATGTCAAAATAAATTTAATTTTAATCTTTTAAATTATATTATTCATTTTAATGTGACAAAAATCCAAAAATACACAAAAATATTTTTGTTAAGAGAACATTTTTAAATATTTACAATAAAAATTAAATAAAATAAAATTTAAAATCAACGAATGTAATAGAAAAAAAAAACATTTTTTATTTTGGTTTGAGTAGTTCAACCAAGACATGATCCTGCGCTTTTTAAAATTTTATTTTATATTATTTTCATTTTACAAATTTATACTAACAAAGCTTATAATGTTTCCGAGTACTTGAAAGTTGAAATAAATATCAAACGAAATACTAAAGCTAAGGGATTTAAAATAAAAAAAAAAATAAAAAATTAGATTCAGAATTTGTACCTTTCTTAATTTAAAAAAATTTTAACTTTGAAATAAAAAATATACATATATGTACATCATTATGAACAATAAATCTTAAATTATATACATACGTGCTTTATTGCACGTTCTTATTTAATTCTGTGTTTCGTGTGAGCTCAGATATGCATATTATATTGAAGAAGATAAAAATGTCATTAATTCTTGAAAATTATATGCATTTCGATTATATAATAAATTATTTTGTTCCGAAAGAAAAGGGTCAGATAACACCTAACTGTATATTTATATATAATTTAATTGTTATATATTAAATAAAAACAATAATAAATAAAAAATATTTTCTTAATTAAAGCCTTTTAGTTCGTTTAGTTTTAAATAATTTGTTGATATTTGTTTGATATATTTTGATGGTTAGGCTTTAAATGAAACTTTGAATATCATTATTCTTCTTCTGCAGCTGCATATTCACTACCGCATGTATGTGATCCCATTTCTGAAGCTCTGTCTGTACTACGCTGCACGCATTAGTTATTCCACCGTTTAGAGGCCTGTCCATTGGCTGATGTTTCTTAGCCATGGCATTTATTTTCTGCCATACAAATTTTTTGGAAAATATCTGATATAGACCTGTATTTTAATTTTTTTTTTTTGTTTTTTTTTTTATTCTGTTTACAATTTATAACGGCTTAACCTACAAAAAATTTTATAAAAATTATTTTGATTACTTTCTATGAAATTAACGTAAAGATCGGTTTGCTCTTTGTTTGTTAATTTTTCATCCGAAGTTTAGTTTAAAAAGGTATTAATTGTTATTTATATATTTCATGTATTGTGGTGTTATTACAAGTTTTTGGTACCAAATTAATTATTATATGTTTGAATATAAAACTTAACCTACCTTAATCTAACTTTAATCTACAAAAACTATTTACTATGCGTTGCCTTTTGACAATAAGAGATTCTAGCTGTTGTTTAGCCACCAAAACTCTTGTTTTGTAAATATTTCTTTAATGCACATGTCGTATTTCATTGAGTGTCTGTTAAAATTGCCTAGAGTAAATTCTATTTTTTTATTCGTAGCCTGTCTATTATAATGAAATAATATAGGGACGAAATTTTGAATTTGGATATACATAGCCTTTACTATCTAGTAAATAATATGTTGGGGTGCTATAAAATCCGTTTTTAATAAGCTTTCTATGTATTCCTCGTTATGGTAAAATACATGTGATATTAAACCATTTTCTGAGGTTTGTTCTTCTGACACTTGAATCCCCTAATTCAATGTAAATAATTTATTTTTTAAAGATTTTTGAGCTCTATTGAAATGTTTCCTAATCAATTTTATAATAAAATTGTCTATCCAATTTATTTTAGATTCATTATTGATATATCTATTTGAATAATAATGGATATATTCAGTTTCAGCCTTACGGGATTTATTTATGCAAACCTTAATGCATTTTCTTTTAAATTTGCGTAATTGTTCCATTAGGCTACCACTGATATTGTACCAGATAAGTGTCGCGTGTTTTTGTATTTTAAATTACCTACATTTAATGGCTCGGATTATATATTAGATAACCAATGACTTTACATGTGGTATATAGGGACATGCTTAGTATAGGGACATGATTGTGGTTTTGCATATAACCATTTTGATCAAGGAATATGAAATACTCGGCTGCGATAAATCCCATGAGCATTGTTTTCTTAATATACTCCTCATCGTGGTAAAATATACAAATAACATATACCGTATTTTGCTAACTTTAGCACTGCAATTGAAATTGCATACTTTACGGATGAAATATTAAATTTATCACGCATTTTGAATCATATACGGTAATATACAATAATATTATAAATATATAGTAATATTAATCATATACAGTAATATTTAAAACAGCTAAACTATTAGAAACCATTTAGTGACATTCAAGACAAAATAACAAACACAAATTATTTTTTAAATGACATTAATTTATTTTAAAAAAAACTATTTCTGTTCATTAAAAGTTCATTCCAATAATCAAAATAAAAAACACCAAAAGAGAATTAAAAAAAAAACTTTTTATTTATTTAAAAAAAATAAAAATAAAAAAATAATTTTTGTTTTCCTGGAAATCATTATCATTATTTAATTTTTGAATCAATAAAACTTTTCATATATTATTCTTTATATCTTTTCGAAATAAGAATTATTTAAGAATGTCCTATTTATGTCAGACTTAATGTCCACTTTTTTTTCTACTTACATATTGTTTAGAATATATAAATAACTTTTTAGATTATACTCATATCATATAATAAAAGTCTAAATTATATACATGCATACATACATTTATTGTATAGAATCTTATAAAAGTAAAAACAAAAATATAAAAACAAAAACAAAAAATAAATAACAAATAATTTTCTTTTTTTTTCTTTAAATATAGAACAAAACTCAATGCCCTGAAAATTGTTAATTTTTTTTATTTTTAAAGGACATTTGATATGCATATATTACATATATGATATCAATGTATATATTATGTTATTTAATATAACTATACATAAGAACTTGTATATGTTTTGTATTTTAATTAATCTTAAATATTAATTTAAAACAATTTTAAAATAATATTTACAAATTTAGTTAAAATTAAAAAATTTCCCACAAAAAAAAACAAAGAAAAAAAAAACAAGTAAATTTTTAATTAAAAAATATTCATTTCAAATATTGTAATCACTCAGAAACCAACCATAAATTCAATCCAAAAAATCAATTTTTTGACTGTCGAAATTCAAAAAAAAAAACAAAAAAAAAATGTAATTGAATATTTTTTACAATAACTATCAGATAACAGACTACAGACTGTATAAATTATTTTTTAACATTTTTTATTGTGAAATTAGAAATGTTTTAAAAAAACTTAAAAATCTGGATTTTCAAAGTGGTGGTAACTAGAATAGTAAATTGAAGTTAAGAACTTTACTGAGACCCGGTAGAGATGAGCAAAATGATCAAACCATCACAAATTTTCTCTACATATGCTTTTCTTTATGTTTTAAAAGAAAAATGCATCTAGTACCACATTTTCTAAGCTCACATGGTGACCGGGTGCTAATATAAAGACCCTCGAATGATTTGTTAAAATATCTCTTCATATTAAAATGTTTACTAATGTGTTGAATTATTTTGTTATATTATTATTTTAGTTTTAATATTAGGAATAATAAAAAAAATTCTGTAAGAGCATCTAGGACCACATTTTCTAAACTCACATGGTGACCGGGTGCTAATATAAAGACCCCTCCAATGATTTGTTAAAATATCTCTTCATATTAAAATTTTTACTAGTGTGCTGAATTATTTTGTTATATTATTATTTAAGTTTTATTATTAATAATAATAAAAAATAAAATAAAACTCTGTACGAGCAATTGTGTACTTTCCCGTGGTGGATTAATAAATGCATAAAATAAATAAATAAAATAAATATTCGAACTTATTTAAAAAGTAAAATGCATCTGGTCTAAGTTAGCTGGTTCTAGAATTATTTCTACCCAAGTAGGTCGCATGATGAAAAAGTCTGTCGAAATAATATAAAATTTATAATTTTCACAATTAAACAAAAAATGTTTAGTTTTAAAGCATGAATAAATCAATCTTAGATTATACATTATTGAGTTATCTCCATATTTATGATGGATAGACTCTTAGTGTTTGGATAGTATGGAAATTCGAAATATGAATGATTATGAAATTATTCAGTTCAAGTATTGAATATCTCAATGAAATCTATAGAATCTTGAGCTATACTATTTAAAATTTCATATTTGAACATAGGTTCTGCAATACAATTTTAGCAATATAGTCGATAAATGTAACATCAAATGTCATCATCTTCTTCTGAAATTAACATCGTTGATAATATTTATTTCTTCTTATAAATCGTGTAAATTATTTCGATTAAAACATTATCATTTTATAATATAATTTATATTTTGTTATTTACTTATAAGGGGATATATATAGATTATGTACAAGAATTGAACTAACTCATTATCAACTTTAAAATTTTCGTCTTTTTGGCCGAATATTCTTAATTATTAAAAATATTAAGAAAAATAAATATTCTTGCCAAGCCATAAGCTGTATAGTGGTTATGCCATCTGACAACTAATCAGAAGGGGCTTGCTTCGAATTTTGCTCAAGGCATGGATATTGTAAAACGTTTTTTCAATTATATATTTTTGAAATATTAATTTTTAATACAATTTGACTATCACTTAAAACAAAATGCAACAATCTAATCATGATGACGAAGTTATTTTACAACAAACAAACAAACGTTATTTCCCGCGTTTAAATAATTAATTGATGAAAAAAAATAAAATTGAGATTAAGTATGACAAGCTTTTGACTAAATAGAAGTTATGGTATTTATTCCTGATTATAAAAAAAAAAATCCATATTTCGTCTTTCCAACGGTTATTTAAACCAAATTCACATCTAATACCTTCAGGTCTGAATTTATAAATACCATTATTTATTTTCATCGGTCCATGTCACATAACATCAATCATAATATTTTAAAATAAATTTTTTTTCCGAAAACCATTAAAATTGAACAATCGAAACAATTGCACACAACACAACATAGCAAATATGAATTTTAACAAACCAACTTACAACCAACCAATTCACCAAAGTTTATTTAAATAAAAAATATTATATATATATGTATATATATACACAAATATATATATATATACATTTTTTTATTAAATATTATTAGCTCAGTAAAAATTTAAAAACATGTTCATTTTTTTTCAATTAAAATTTAATTGAATTCGTATGAGAATGAATCATATTAAATTTACATACATATAACATTTATGTATGTACATAATATTATGTGCATAAATCGTATACACATTCATAATAATTCCATGGTTACATAGTTATATTCACTAATCTTATATTTATTTTATAGTAGTTAGATACAGAAAATCTCATTTTTTACCACTTATTAAAACTATAAAAGTTGAATAGAATAGAATTTATTTGTAGATTAAAATGCTTTGATATTCTCATAATGCCACAGTTTCAATTCAATTTTTTATATAAATCATAATATGTATACAGTTAAATTGGAGGATGCTATGATGATGATAATATATAAATTGAGTATTCATTACTATATTACCATCATACAATATTAATCCTATTAGATATTAAAAAAACAAAATATGAAATAAAAAAGAACATCAATATTTTAATTTTTTGCGGTAATAAAATCTACAAAATATCAAATTAAAATCTACAAAATATATTATGTTATCAAAAATTAAAAAAACAAAATAGGTGTAATCTACTAAATAAAAAAGAATTAAATTTCAAACGAAAAAGTTTATAAATACTTAATTAAATATACTTAATTAACAATATTAAATTTTTTGGCTATTTCATTTAAATTTATACAATAAATTGAATAATAAAAAATGTAATATTAAACTGATGTTGAATTGGCGTACATTTTTATAATGTTAAGCCTACGAGTTTATTTTTGGTATATAACATAATCACATACATCAAACAAAGCAACAAGAGTAGAAAAACGTACGCTACGTCGTTTTCTTCTCAATACTACACGTTTGCCAATTTATTAAAAGCAAATTGTTACCAACGCAAAAACACAACATTTTTATATTAACCCTTTCATTACCTACGTTCCTAGTAAAAGAAGTAAGTTTTATCGAAAATTTCATTTCATTTCATTAATTTTTTATCCACAATGTTTATAAATTTCACGTAAAAAAATGTGTTTAATTAGAATTCGGTTGTGAAAGGGTTAATACAAAAACAAATTTAAAATAATACATAACTTTTTTGTATATTTATTATATTTGTATTTTATTTGTTATTTAATTCAATGTTTATAAATGTCTGATCAGAATTCCGCGTCACAAAATGTCTTTAATCAGAATTTGGTTGTGAAAGGGTTAATACAAAAACAAATTTGCAATAATATATAATTTTTGGTTTTTTGGAATATTTGATTTCATTTGTTATTTAATTCAATGTTTATAAATGTCACATCAGAATTCGATGTCAAAAAATGTCTTTAACCAGAATTTGGTTGTGAAAGAGTTAATATAAAAAAAAATGTAAATGCATACATACTTTTTTTGGTTTATTGCAATACATATTTGATTTGATTTGTTATCTAATCTGATATAATGAGCTCAAATTAAATTTAAGAACCCTTTATTTTTGTCATTAAACAATATTATGTGTTAGCTCGGAATAAATGTTGAATTTTTCTGCTATGTTAGTTGGTGAAATTATTGTTTTTTTAATACATTTTAACAAAATACAAGATACACATTTTATTATCAAAAAATTAAATATATCTAATATGAAATTTCAAATACAAAATTTTTTTTCAATTTTGCCCATAAATTAAATCTTCTGCAAGATCAAATAAAAATGTTTTAAATTACTTTGATTGATTTTTGGTACTCACTACTAGACCATATTTAAATAATTTCTAACCAAAGCATTCACTACTATTTTATTTATTTATTTATTTATTTATTTTTTTTCAAATGGTTTCAATGATTATTTATTTATTTATATCTATAATAAGCATTTATTTTCAATGGTTATTTATTTAATTAACAACCCTCAAATGAGCCCAATTTTACAGAGGGTATAATATAATCAAATAAATCTCATTATAAAACTAAAATTTAAATATACAATTAATATAATTCAACGTAAACTGTATAGTATAATAAAAAAAAAAAAACAAAAAACAATAACAGTACCAGCAAGATTCACTTATTATAAAATATAATAAAGATAATATATATCACTAAAACTAAACCTACTGTACATAATTACTAAATACTTAAAAATATTCAATTTAATAATTCATTATACCTATACTAAATTTTGGATTTACATTTATGTCTCTAATAACTTTCTTCTCACTCAGATTATATTGTTTAATATTGTACAAGTTGTACGGTCTATTATACAGAGTATCTAGTTCATTGAATCTAAAATTGAAGATATTAACATAGTGATATTTACATTCCATATTATGGTGTATGTTATTATTTAATTAATAAAAGTATTTAGATAAGATTAGCCTCTAACATAATAAGCTAATTCTATCTTAGAATCCAATTCAAAGCCGATGCGCCTGGTAGCTAGTGTTTACCTTTATTATAACTTTAATTATATTAAATAAAGAAATAATAATAATAATAATAATAGAATCCAATTCAAATTTTTCCTTAAAATTCTACTATACTGTCCAAGCTGTCCATTCTACTATTCTATTTACAATCCAAGCCAAAGTCAAAGTAATGATTTTGTATTCAACATTCAAATACATAACTATTACACCATGTCCTTTAGTTTTACAAAAAATAAAAATTGTTAACAAGTTGTTACGTCAACAAATCTAATAACATATTGTAATTTTGAATTTTTGAATTGAAACAAAGTAAATAATTTCTAAAATTGGAAATAAATAATACAAAATTTACAAATGTTCTTATTACTTTTGAATGTAACAAAAATCAATGACCTAACAAGTTAAATTTACTGCAAAGTTCAAAAAGAAAAACTTGTTTGACTGTAACAATTTTGTAAATTCAAATCTTGTAATATTGTCGCAAAATATACATATAGGTTCATTTTGTTGTAAATATTTTTGCAAATAAAAAATAAATTTATTTATATATACATGATTATTTACAAAAAATTGAAAAATATATAAATGACGGTACAATCTTTCAAAATATTTCCAGTTAAATTTGTTTTGTTTTTCTTTTTTTGTAATATTTAATTTTACAACTATCTCATTATGTTATTTATATGAACAGAACATGAAAAAGAAGAATACTGAAGTTATCTGTCCTAATTATTTATTTTAATTTGTGAATTTCAATCTTCGCAATAGAGAAATTATATTTTAATTAAATATATTTAGTAAAACTGCTGGTTGTGATTATTGTATTGGTGCGATCAATAATAAAAAAGTGTTAATTACTCATATTTAATAATTTTGTTCAATTATATATATATATTCTAAATCTGACAGTAATTTCGCAATGTTATCTACAAATGTTCATTCATCCCTGATAACAAAAATCTGACAATAGGTCCACAGTATATTCTATACAACAATTCTTTTGCTCTTATTTCATATACATAAGCTGTCCCAAGTTTTTAAATGCTGTTCCTATTGAAAACAGACGCAATGATTTTCTAAAAAAAACGTTTGAATAATGTTAGGCAACTGATTGATTGCACAGTTGTGTTTAATTAGTTTATTCATATAATGGCGCACACATAAAACCAATTGCAGGGGTGCGAGCTTTCTTATAAACTAATGGAACACAAATGTGCAATCAAACAGTTGCAAAACCGAAAATTGCATATCTGCGCCTAGCCTTATGCTTTTGCTTGATTTTCTAAAAAATAAAGGATTTCTTGATTTCTAATGAATATAACAAATTTTTAATTTTGAAAATTTGAAATAACGAATTTTTAACCGTTCTAATACGATTATAAATATCATAATAGACATTCTAATTTGTTTTATAAAGAGTTTGTAGTGTTTGTAAAATTTTATTTTGATATATAAAATGTAATATATATGTATTATATGTATTATTTGTTATATATTATACAACATGAGTATAAAATATGAGTAGTTTACATTTTTTTTATTAAAATTACATTTTGTAATTAACCTGCAAAAATTTATTTACTCGGACATGAATCATGAGTCTTGTTGCGCAATCTAAGACAAGATAATTAATTTCAAAACTATTTTTAATTCATAACACTTTTTGTTTCGTAAATAGAGAATTATTCCTATTCTATTTAATAACCATTAGTCACTGATAACAGTTATAATTCTTCACATTTATTTACTTTGTGTACTTTATAAATATTCAGAAGGCAATAGTTTGTTTCATTTTATATAATAAATTACAGTAGCGTATTTAAGGTGTTTTCGTACCTCTCGCACTTGCACTTGATACTCGCACTAAACCTGTCATATCGCAATAAATTTATTTATAAAAACTCCGAAAAATGTTTAGTGTGTTCGAAGATACCGTTTCCGGACCTCTCGCACTTGCACTTGATACTCGCACTAAACCATATCAAATCGCACTAAATTTATTCCTAAAACTCCTAAAAATGTTTAGTGTGTTCGAAGATACTCGCACTAAACTTGTCATATCGCACTAAATTTATTTCTAAAAACTCCGAAAAATGTTTAGTGTGTTCGAAAATACTCGCACTAAACCTGTCATATCGCACTAAATTTATTTCTAAAAACTCCGAAAAATGTTTAGTGTGTTCGAAGATACTCGCACTAAACCTGTCTTATCGCACTAAATTCATTCCTAAAAAACTCCGAAAAATATTCACGGTCGATAAATCTGTGATATCAAACTTTATTACCTGTCAAAATTTAGTGTTTTTTTTACCACACTAAATATCGCACTAAAAGAATAAAACACATAAAAAATAAAAAGATAAAAATTTAAATTTATAAACAAAATTAAAATGAATATTCAAAGACTATTTATTATAAGATATAGTAAATAGTCTTTGAAACAAATATATAACAATTACTTAAAATATAAAACAAACTTACATTTAATTTTTAATGACATATGCATAAAATTTATCTATTTCCATAATCATAAATTTGTAAACATTGCCAAATAATGCTAAAAAAATCACTTTTCTGCTACTTTCAAAATAAATTTGATATAAAAATTCTAAAAAAATATGCATGTACTGATAGTCTACTCCTAAAAATATAGAACTGCACTGTTTTTAGAATTATTAAATCCGGATAAAAATTTAGTGCGATAAATTATAGTATTTTCGGCAAGTAGGTATACGAAGTGCGAGAGGTCCGGAAACGGCCTAAATATACGAAAAGGTGGTTCTACAGATAATAAAATAAAAAAATTAAAACTAAACCAAATTGAAAATAATTGGTTTACTTGTAAAAATAATTTTTATTCAACAGTGGTTCTCAGCTCATATTTTCATTATTTCATATTTACTATCTTTGTTATTTTTGTGTAAACAAATAAAAATTAACAATTAAATTAAAATACGCTTATATATACTTAAGCTGTCCTGCCTAAAAATTATATCACAACTTCTAAATTACAAATAGCCTTTAAAGACTAGTACATTAATACCCATTAAGTTCTAGTATAAATAAATAAATAAATAAAAAAAACATTTTACAAAATCAAAAAAAAAAAAACCGTTATAAACTTAAATTCAGTAAAAAAAATTACTACAATAAAATTACATTAAACTCTAGAAACAATTCGTCATTCAAACAAAATTTCACTAATACTACAAACTCTTCAATTTTAATTATAAATAAAATTTTATAAACAAATTTTTAAATAAAGTTTACAGCTTAAATTTTCAGCTTCAGTAATTTACAGTTTGAATTCTTTTACTAAAAGATTGTTTTCATATTAGCTATTATAATACATACATAATATTACATAGAAAACAGTGAACAAATATATAATAATTATATATATACACACAATCGCTTACGTATGCGTTAATTATAATTAAGTACCCACTAAAAAAATCAACATAATTAGCATCAATTTCCGTTTTTTTGTTTTTTTTTTTTGTTTTCTAAAATAACATCGTCGTCATAGCTTATAGGTACAAAAAATAAAATAAAAAACTGAAAAAGAGAACAAGTACTCTCATAATTAAAATCTAAATGCAATTTCATCTACCAATATAATTAGTAAAAAGAAAAGAAAAGAACCCTTCTACCTATGGAATGAAAGAAATGAAAAAAAAAAAAAATAAAAATAAAAATAAAAAAATAAAAAAAAAAAAATACAGGATGAATTCATTAAAATATAAAACGTTTTCATCGCCTACATACATGCATGAATTTTACAATGTTAAAATTCACTTGACATTTTCTTTCGTTTTTTTTCCATTTGCACACTATATTCCACTTCAATGAAATTTATATTTGTATATTAGGTAAAAAAAAAATAAAATAAAAAAAAAAAATTTAATTAAATGTATATATACTCGTAATATTTAAAAAATCTAATTCGAATTTTTAACTAAAAAAAGTTAGATTAATTTTAAAATTTAAAATTTGATGGAAATAAATGTTGTATACCTACATATATAGCTAGTTATTTTTTTTTTATATAAAAATTTTTTTTTTTGATTTGGTATACAGAAATTCACATCAAGAAGCCTTGGGATCTTTAACTTTTTCTCTCTTCTTATTGTTATTGTTTTCTATATGATCTTTTTGTAAATAGGAGCGGAGCGCAACAAGACATGCATTGCATTATGACAATTTAATTGTTACACCCCTATTACACATAAATGTTTTCATAAACACTAATTTGATGAACACACATCAATATATTGACATATTGATGAGAAAATATTGATGGTGGTTCTATTCTAATCAATATTCTAATCAATATTTGTGTCAAAATCAGCTGAGGTAAAAAAATTATTTTTTTGGGGATGTTCAGAAAATATGTTATAATGTTAATTTAATGTAATTCCAACAAGACCAATTTTTATATTAATTTCAATAATTATTGCAATATAATTAAGCAATAATTTATAATATTAAAATATGCAAAAAACATAATTTGTTGTTTTTTATAACACAACATTTACTTTTTAAATTCAATTCAAATTAAAATCAAAATATGTCATATATGTTTCGAAATTATCAGTATATATTCAGAATACAATATGTTATTGCAAAATGTCAAAATATGGATAAAAATATTGATGAGTTCAACATTGATGTGTAATAGCTCATCAATTTATATTGTCAATATATGGACAATAATATTGATGTGTAATAGGCATCTTAGAATTAATTCGTCGTATGTCTTGCAGTACGTCGAAGTTGTTATATATATATAAGTATACATATTACACTTACGCAAATTAAATATAATGTGTACTTATGTCGAATTACAAAATTTTTTTGTTTAAATTCCTAATTATACAATGTTATGGTCTAATTTTGATCATGTATGTATTATTTTTCTCAATTTATTTACTTTTCAATGCCATTCTTATAAATAAGTGATATTGACCTAACAGTAAAAGAGCAAAACGTTCAGCTGTAGTTAATGATAATTGACGTGATAGTAAAAATTTACTGTTGTCGTAAATTGACACTAAATTAATACAAATCGTTATATTTGATCTGAATTGAAAAAAAGTACGGTACGATATTTATCTGAACCTGTCAATAACCGATTTTCATTATTATTCTTGTAAATAAATAGATATTTAAAAAGAGGCGTAGCGAAACTAAATATTTTTTTTAAAAATTTTTTGATTTTTAATTAGAAATTTCACTTCATGTATATAAGTATACATATACATTTACAACAACCGATTTTCATTATTATTCTTGTAAATGATAGATATTTAAAAAAAAACGTAGCGAAACTAAATATTTTTGTTTTCAAATTTTTTTAATTTTTAATTAGAAATTTCACTTCATGTATATAAGTATACATATACATTTATAATAACCGATTTTCATTATTATTCTTGTAAATGATAGATATTTAAAAAGAGACGTAGCGAAACTAAATATTTTTTTTTCAAATTTTTTTAATTTTTAATTAGAAATTTCACTTCTATATAAGTATATATAAGTATACATATACATTTACAACAACCGATTTTCATTATTATTCTTGTAAATGATAGATATTTAAAAAAAAACGTAGCGAAACTAAATATTTTTGTTTTCAAATTTTTTTAATTTTTAATTAGAAATTTCACTTCATGTATATAAGTATACATATACATTTATAATAACCGATTTTCATTATTATTCTTGTAAATGATAGATATTTAAAAAGAGACGTAGCGAAATTAATATTTTTTTTTCAAATTTTTTTAATTTTTAATTAGAAATTTCACTTCTATATAAGTATATATAAGTATACATATACATTTACAACAACCGATTTTCATTATTATTCTTGTAAATGATAGATATTTAAAAAGAGACGTAGCGAAATAAAATATTTTTTTAAAAAAAATTTTAATTTTTAATTAGAAATTTCACTTCACGTATATAAGTATACATATACATATAAACATAGAAAAATTTGAATTTATCAAATTGCCAAAACTCACTTTTTACTCGCCAGAATCAAATTTTCAAATAATTTATTACGTATGCGGTTGTTGTCTAAGATAAATCAATAAAAAAAAACAATTAATATATTGAAATTATGGAAAACAAAATTCATAATGAAATATTGAGTATTGATTTTTTATCAAATCTCTTTATTTAGTTTAAAAATACAGAGCTACCAATCAAATTTCATCAACGATTTTATTTCATTTTATCATCATTTTTGCTATACCCACCATAAATTCATTAACATTCATTTATTTGTCCCATATACACTTATTAATACCCTTCAACCGAAAAATCATTCTTTTTCTATACCAATTTGTAAATTAATTAAACTATCTGACCTTTATTCTTCATAACTAATTCATGAATTCAATATTCTAAGCTTTATACTTCGCAGAATTTTCATTGACCCAATGTCCCAATCTATATATTTTGCTTCAATAACACGTATACAAACAAAGCTTATATAATGTTTGCATCAACTGTATTGAAATTTTAAAATATTTTTAACAAAAAAAGTGCATTACATCTACTTTATATACATACATATATTTTTTTATAAAATCACTTTAATTTATTTAAACACATACACACACAAACACACACATAGTGAAATTTTATCCTTAGAGAAATGTGTATATATTGCAGAAAAACTAAGATAATTTAATTTTGCGATTTATTTGTACAATATATATATATATATACATATAAAATGTACATATATAAGTATATTCAATATCCATATAGATATCATGAATAAACTTAATTTAAATATATGATGCTCCATATGCAAATAAAAGATAGTACATTATTTTTTCTAAAAAAAAAAAAAGAAAAAAAAACAATTGAACTATTTTTTTTTTAAATACAAAAGTGAATAAAAATAAATTTTTAGTTCCTTCAATTTCATATTAAATATTAAATTTTTAAAGGTAATAAAATAAAATGGAATTTTCTTTTTAACAATTTTTAGGTAATTTTAAAAGTTGAAAGTATTTTTCAATTATATATATTGTATATATGTATGTATATAAATTACCATATTCTTTTGTTATATTTTAAATTTGATTTCTCTTAAAAATTAAATTTTGAAAAATGTTTTCAAACTTTCAACTTTAATATATTAAATAAATAATTTGATAATTTCAAAAATAAATTTAAATTAAAATATTTAAAATTTTAAATTTATTTATATATAATATATTTTATTATATACTATAAAATTTCTAACTTGTTGATTATTTTACATGGGTCATTCATTGTCGAATGTAATTACTGACAATGCAACTAACATTTACAATTTTATTGAGTTGATAATATTAAGAGAAAGTTTAAAGAAATTTAATAATAAAGTTTTTAAAGTTCAAATTTAAAACTAAAATTAAAATTATGTAAATTATTTTCACTAAAATAAAATTTTTATTTTCAAAATAATTTTAATAGCTTCATTCGTTTCCTTTATTCTTTAATTTGAATAAAATATTTTTGAATTCACTTTTTTTTTATATTTTTGAAATTAATACAATTAAATGTTATATCTTCTTAAATATATAAAGAAGAATGTTTGTATGTATATATGTATGTATGTATGTTTGTGTTAAAACTCCTCCGAAACGCATGGACCAATTTCATGATATGTTGATGATATATTGTTAACCAATATTCTGACTGCTTCCGGTAGCTGCCATACAACTCCTATTACCAATCGAGCATATTTCAAAAACCAAAGGTGCTACAGAGCTGAAAATTTGCACACAGGTACTCTCTCAAAAATAAACAAATATGCATTTCACATTTTTTCGAAATTTTGACAGGTTCAGGTAGCTGTCATGCAATTCCTAGCACCAGAAAATATATTTCAAAAACCATGGGTGTTAAAGAAGTATAAGTTTGTACTGAGGTTGAATTTCAAAAACAAATAAATTTGCTTTTTACTTTTTTTCGAAATTTTTACTGGTTCGGGTAGCTGTTATACAACTACTAGCAGCCACAGAATAGTTCAAAAACAAAAGCTGTTACAGAACGAAAAACTACTGAGCGGTCATACTCTGATAATGAAACCTGATAACAACATCTCGAAACAATATTTCGAATGAAATCCTCAGGATACAAGTCGCGCCGAAAGGCCGACAAAAACATAGAGAACAACAGTCTCAACGGAAGTACGTACCCAACAAAGAATGAAGCAAAAATTAAAAAGCTTAGCCGTAGCTAGGAGTCGATGGAATGATTTTATTTCCGTCCTATTTCACACGAATGGGAGGGTTACAGGGCAATGATGATGATATCATAAACAATAAATAAAAAAATTTAAAAAAAAAAACACTAAATAGGTATTCCCCTTAACTGACATTCAAAATTTTGTTAGGCACCTTAAACGAACGAAGCTGTTCGAAGTGTGTTAGGATAAAATATTTCATTTCTCAATAATTCTTAATGCGATCTTGTTCGATCAAATTCGTATATTTAAAATTATAAAATTAAAATCAAAGTTATCAAACAACAATAGTTTACTTTTATTTAAAACAATTTTTCATTAGGCTTACATTATATGGGTTAGTTATTTGGAGGATATTTGGAGGATATTTTGTTAAATCATATACCAAAGAGATTAAGATCAAATAACATTCTAAAATGACTCTTTTTTTCAGCTAGTATAAGCTTCTAGAAATCGATAGATAAGAGTAAGCCGGTGTAATAATACAAGGGTTCGTTATGGACCCATACGTTCTCTAGTATTGTAGCAACAATGTTGTAGTGTTATGACCAGATTGCTATGGCTCCCACCCTATTTTAAACTAAACTAGACTAAACTAGACAATGTAATAACATCAAAACGAAAACATTTACAAAAAAATGTCTAACACTTTAAAATCCACTAACAGAGGAGTTAATTCATTATCAGGAGATTTAGTCGTACTTGAAGTATATTCAGTACCTTAATCATGGCTTATAGCCACTAAATTAGATATAAAATTGTGAATTTAGATGTAAAAAATGCAATTCAATGAAGGTTTTTTTCTTCTTTCAATTGAAAAAATAGTATGTATACATCTGTAAATTAAAAAAAGTACCATTTAAACCATTTCAAAAACCGATTTTATTATTATTCTTTTAAATTATAGATAATTAAAAGGAGACATGGGGAATTCAAATATTTTAAATATAAAAATTTCAATTTAAATTTTCATCACATGGTAGAATTTATTTCAACATACAAAAAATTTAATTTATCAAATTCCAAATTGCGCCACAACAACCCATCCATTTAATTTTATTTTCTTTTAAATAAATTATTATCTACTACCCTACTACATATGAGGTTGTTGTTTAAGATAAATCAAATAGTGTCCACGATAAATTGAAATACATATTATTTAATATGTCAAAACGAAATATTTAGTACGATATTTTATCAAACTTATGGAATTTCGAAAAGCGGGCGAACACTAACAAGAAATAAATATTTAAATAATTAAATAGTTAGTAAAAATCCTAGATGTAAAGCAAAAGCTGGTCACTAAATTAGTTATGACGTTATAAGTTAATGCGTAATTAGAATTATATTCAAACTAATCTGTTATACAATTACACATCATCTTGAATATTTGATACATGCTTGATTGGTTGGTTGATTCATCCAATATGCGTTTTTTGATTACAAACTCTTTTTTTTTCGAAAAGGTTTGATGAAAATCAATGTCAGATATGAAATTATCATTATATATTACTACTATATCATTATATCATTATACATTAAGTACTGAATATTAAAATAAATTAAATTAAATTAAATTAAAATAGAATAAAATTGAATTAAACTAAATTAAATTAAATTAAATCAAATTAAATTAAATTAAATTAAATTAAATTAAATTAAATTAAACTAAATTAAATATATTATATTTGCAATGAATAATTCCAATAAAATCCAATGAATAATAACATTGGTTTTATTGGTGTTTTCTTCTTTAAATTAGAGCGATAACGTGATATTCAAAATTTATCAGCTACAGTTTGACTTCTAAAAACACTAACTTTCAAACTACAGGAATACATAGAGATTATGATAACTATAAATAATTACAGTAATATGATTGCCATAAATAATTACAGAGATATGATAACTATATAAATAGTAATCAATTAAACTAAAGCAATAAATTAAAAAATCTCTAAATAAAAGAGCAATTTGTCAAAAAATGAATTGAATGAATCTAATACCAACATCCAAACTTATAAGCTGTAAAAAATAAACTACAATAATATAATTATCACAATTATCATTATATATATATATATATATATATGGGGTCCTGAGCAGCGATGACAACTTGATAGTACTTTTGAGAGTAAATATATTTTCTTCAGTAAATTCATTATATTATTATGTTACAACTAAAATATATATATGTATATCAACAAAATTTTCATGTACAATATTAAATTTGACATTATAAAATAAAACATAAAATTAGTTCCTCAAAATCTAGTTAAAACAAAACAAAAAACAAAATCTTATTGAAAAACCGGCAGTCTTTTTTTGTTTTTCCTGTAATTACAAAGTTCATGTAAAAGTTAGGTTATTTTTAACCTAATTCCCATAATATTATGTATTTTATTACAAAAATCCGGTACTCTATTGTATAACTATATATATATATACATAATATATATATGTATGTATTTTAACATATTTTAATAGAACTAAATGACCCCACAAGGACATTTTGAATAAATTATAATTATGATGTATGATGTTGATAGTATATATATATATATATATGTATATTATATAAATACACTTAAACCACATAACTAGATATTTTTATACTAAAAAATATTATTTAAAGTTTTATTAACAATATTATTAATATTATTTTATTAGATTATTATACACATGTATACAATACACAATATGTAGGCTGTTCTATGGTATTAATACATTTTTTTTTGTAATTAAAAGAGGACAAACTAAAAATAAAAATGATATATTTTTAATAACCCTGTTGGTAAACGAACATTAAATGAAATATTTATATACATATTATATACAATATATTTTTTATTGAAAATTTTAAATAAAAAAAAAAATAATAATGCTTAAATTATTAATTGACATTACGAATTATCAAAAACAATTTAATTTAAGTTATTATATTTTTTTTATGTTATAATAAAATTAAGTAAATAGATATTAGATAGTTTCACTAATAAATTTTGTAAATTACATGGATATTTTTTTATTTTTATTGTAATAAATTTTAAAAATATTAAAAAATTCCTATTTATTGTTTTTATTATTGTTTGTGGATGTATACTCATAAAAATTTTATTGTAAATCGTAAAGTAATTATTAAATAACTCTATTTTGTTACTATTTTGTTATTATTATACACTCAGTTTTAAACATTATTCTACTCCTTATAGAAAAAGCAACAATTTTTATAATCTCGTATAATAAATATTTAATTAATAGAACAATAATTGAATTTGAAAAACTATCTCACGATAATTAAAAATTGCAATCAAATTTTTTTTTTATCTATTTTAAAGTATCTACAGATTAAATTTTAATTTAATAATATTAAAAGCAAAAAAAAATTGTTTCTCTTCAAATTTTTTAAAGTTTTTTAATTTCCTGTTTGATTTAATAAAAATTAAATAATGTTTAAAATTATTATAGCTTCATAAAATTTCACATTAAATCAATTCACTTCAAAATTGACTTAAAACATTATTATCTGAATTGACTGATTTTTTCTTATTATTTTCAAATTATCCTTTTAATCCTTTTACTAGCATTACTATTCTATAAAATTTACTTCTCACTCTGTTTTTATTCCTATATCTATTCTTATATATATTTTTCATAATTATAAAAGTCACTTCCCATCATACCCCCATAAAATTTCAAATAAATCTTAATTTTGTAATAACAATTATATTTATATGTATTTTATTATTCATCTATAGGATAAGGAACATACTGTGATAATAAAAGAAAATTATTATTATTTGTAAAGACTAAATTAACCACATACGAATATAATATAAATACCACTAATTTGAAATGTGGTTATTGAATTAGTATTTATATAATTGAATTGTTGAAAAACTATGCAATAAATTTTTATTTCAACTTATTTAAAATTTAATATTCATTATTTTTTTGAAAACCTATGAAATTTTATGGGGTATATTAAATACTCATAAATTGAAAGAAAATTCGATTATCAAAAATAATGTAAAGTTTATATTTATTATCCACGAAAATTATTTGATTATAAAAGAAAATTGCTTGAAATATGTTGCAAGGCTTCAAATTGAAAAAAAAAACGGTTAAAGTAAAAGTAAACAATTTTTTAAAAAAAATAAATTATACCAACAAAATGTAAAGGGTATTTCAGCCAACAACGGACTTAAACAGGCTTTACCCGGTACAATATTGTATCAATATTGTATCAATATTGAATGGCAGCTGTTGCGTGTAAATACTTTGGTTCAATATTGAATGACTGTATGATCTTGATTCAAAATTTCACAATATTGCAACAATATATTGCTTCATGTATAAACGCATACATAAATATTGAATCAATTTCTGTCGTTAGTAACGCACTACATAATAATATAAATTTTTTCTGCTCAACTAAATCAGACATGTTCATGAAAATCTCATTGAATAAAAAATTGTTTATTACAAATTGTATTCTACCCAATATTGTATGAAAATTATATATATCATGTAAATGCTGTCATGCAATATTGTAACAATATTGCTTCAATCGAAATTGATACAATATTGTACCGTGTAAAGCCTGCTTTAAAGGTGAACAAATTGGAAATCCTTCTACTTGTTTATAAAAATCCTTATCGAATTGAAAACAGTTCTGTTACAAACAAATGTTCCATAGATTAATTATTTTGTTTTGAATAAGATTAATTATTTCGTTTCGTTAAGATCAAACGAAACTAATCTGGAACTCTGTGGAATAATTATATTCTGAATCTGTGAAACCAGATCCAAATTATTTTTAATACCAATTTTAGGTTTAAAATCCAATATCTCCGTTCAAGTAAGGAGTTCAAAAATTTACACGATTTATATGAGAGAGCTTCAATGTAAGACACTACAACTGATCTTTCAGGAATATTTAATTTATGTAGTTTGGGTAAAAACCACTTAAGACTGGTTAACTGGGATTCATATTGATTAATTTAAACTTTTCATTATCCTTTAGTACAAGATTGCATTTTTTTCAGTGTATCCTTTAAATTTAATTGGAATTTTGATGTCGGGTCTTGTTTTAATTCAATTAAGCTGTTATCCGAAATAAAATTGTTAATTTTCATTACATAGTCGGTTTGATCTATGTTTGAATCTACTTTTGACATGATTAAATTTTCATCATTCAATTTTTTACTAATTGGTATTAATATTTGTTTTTCATTTGATCCTTTTGCTACAGCAAACACTTCTATTTTACCAAATATGCTATTTAGGCTATAAATGAAACATTATAAATTTTTATAAAATGAAACAAATAATAAATTTTTATTTTTAATTAGTCCTGAAGATGTTTTAAAGACATTGATTAAAAAAATTTACGATAATAAACCGAGCATTTTATTGTTTTTATATTCCAAGTTCAAGTTAAAAATGGATTCAGTTTATCAAAACCATAAAACAATTTATTCATCACCAGAACTATATATTTTTACATATTAAAATCGACTGACATGATATTATACTGTATTTAGTCTATATTATCTGATTATACTAAAACGAAAGTCTTGTCATTAAAAATGCATTTTCTAACATTTTTTAATAAATCGTATTTGCTAATAGTTCGATTGTCATTGTATTGATTATACCGGGTGTTCCAAACCATGCGTCTCAGTTTTGTATGAGGGGAAGGATATTTTTTTGACGTAGAATCCGAATATGCATAAAATACCACCTCTTCGCATTTGAAAACCTCAATTTCGGCAAACACCCGGTCTATAAAAACCATTTCCGGTCCTTCCCGGAAGTTGAAAATCAATTCAATTTGATTAATAATTTTTTTTTGTAATTGTAAAATAACGGCTGCTGATTAATTTTAAAATAAAAAAAACTGATAGGCATAGTTTGTAGCACCCGGTATATCATCTGACTATACCTACTAATACGAAAGTATAGTGTGGTCGAATCTTGCTTACGGCATAATAATGTTTTTCATGGTTCCTGTAATCATTAACACATCCATAATACATATAACATAGCAAATTCCATTATAATACCTGTTACAGAACACCACTAATCAGATGTCAGAGTGCAGAAAATATAATACAATTTAATACAAAAAAAAGCAATATAAAAGATACAGAAACGATCTCGCGAATAGCAATCTACTTTATGCCCCAATATGGATAAATGATCCAAAGTAATCACTAATAACCTAAGATTCAATAATCACTAATAATAAGGTCCAAATCGATTGTTGGTACTGTAAAAATTATACTTTAATACCTATAAAACTAAAAAAATAAATAAATAACATTGCAACCTAAAGAAAAACTAGTAAAAAAAGTTGTACTATATCTAAGTCTACATATATTACAAATCATGACACTGGCAGAGAAGATACTCATTTTGGTCCCTATTTATACAGGGTAGGATAGAAAAAATAAGGACCATTTTTTAAGTTTAAATAACTGAAAAAATATAATTTATTTCGAGTTTAGTTCTAAGAAGAAATTACAATTTTATATTTTTTAGATCGAATAATAAAAAAAAAGTATTATATTCTTTAATGTTTTATTATAGAAAAATTCATTTAAAAAAGACGTTGCCATTTGAAAAAAAAAATATTTACGCCCTTCAAAAAAGAGTAAACCACATAATAAATTATTTCTAATCAGCACAATTTTTTTCACTATTTTTCTTTAATCAACAATTTCTAAAAATTTTATATATATTTTATGTAATATTTTTTTTATATAATTAAAGTACAAATTCTAAACTTTATTTTGATATTAAATTTATATTTTTTTATTTAACAACTTATATAAACTATATGTATACATATACATACATACTTTAAAAGATTACAATTTCCCACATAAAACAAAAAATTAAATTATTAAAATATCAAAATTCATCTTCAAAACTGGAAAATAACTGACAAACTATAAAAATAACAAATTTTCTAAAAAATTCCATTTTGAGTAAAACCATAATTTTATAGTGTTAAAAAATAAAACAAAAATTTCAAAATTTGTCTGACATTTTTACTATTATATAAAATATTTTTATATATTGCTAGATGTCAGATAATGAACTTAAAATATTATAACAATAAAATAAAAAAAAAATAAAAAATAAATTATTAACAATATTAGCACAATAGGTCTTATAACAATATCTTTAATAATATTATACAATTAGCTTAAAAATAATTTTTTTATTATCCTATTTCTATCTATTTTATTTTTTTCTACCAGATTTCATTGTATTAAACAAAGCACAAATATATGCAATGTAATATTATTATACACATATATGTATATATACATATAAACAAATATATTCTTTTGTTTTCAATTATTTCTAGTTCAGATCATCTAATAATAATAAATAATAATGTATATATACACATGTATATATATAATGTATATATATTATCTATATAAAAAAAATAGTCTATTATGAAAATATTATAAATAATGAATAATGAGGTTAGATTTATCGAAACAAAAAAATTTAAACATTTATTTTCATCGAAATGAAAACTATTATATACAGTATAATATATATATATTATTAACTATACATACATTATTCTACGTATACCATCTATTAACATACGTGTACACTGTAAGAAAATTCATAATTTTCACCATTGGCATAATTTATATAATTTTTTAAAATATTTAGTTATAAATAGAATTCATACATATTATACACATTTATATATATATATAATTATATATACTTTCCTGTTTCTATTTTCTACATTGTACGTTAAATCTTCATTTACTTAAAGTAAAAAAAATTCTAACTACATTTATAAATTTATAATAATTATTAATGAAAAGGTAATTTTAAGTTAATTATCCACCCTAGATGCACCATAGGTATGCCACTGCATTTAGAGGGGGTTGCAGTAAGACAATGACGAAAACAAATTATATAAATTTTTTTCATACTGAAAACAAAGAAAATTCAAATTGATGAAATCGAATTAAATCGTTACGAAAAAATTAATTTGATAAAAAATTTAACTCTAACAAATATTTAACTTTAATTCAATTTAAGATGTATTAGGGGACCGAAATAAATCCACCCTATAATATTTGAGACCCGCCGTTGCCTTGGGTTGGCTTGATTTTCTAATAAATTTGTACAACATAGCATTTTCTATTAATATGAAAAAAATTAAAGTGACATAAAGTTAGACATTTTTTTACAAAATTTACGTTGTTGTGTTACGTGTTGTTAAAATCTCAAATTTCAACTCTACTCAACATTTTGATTTAGCTCAAAATGTCTCATACTTCATTAGCCAACTATTTCAATTGTATACCAGCTATTTTAATCATGTTTGTTTAGTTCAACTATGAGCTCAAAATTAAGGATTTGGTTAGGTATTTTATATATAATAACGATTTAAATTTGGATTGATTGATTTTTATAAGCCCTATAGACAACAAAATATTAAACAAACTGATTTGATCAAATGATATGTAACTGCAAAATATTAACTACTTCGAAATATTTTTTATATATATGAATTTTAAAATATTTTACAATATCTGTCATGTCAAATACCAAAATTAGAGATAAAAATATTACACATCAGATCAACATAAGTTATAGAATAGTAGAGTAAACACTAATGTAATACTACACTTATAATAAGACTAAGACATATGATTCGATTAGGGAGGAATTTTATATACGAATTTAAATTGTTGAAATAAATTCAATTCAAATTTATTAAACTCAACTGAATTAAATTTTTTAACAAGTTTTTTAATATCAAATAAATAGCTTAATGTCATTCAGCTGTTTATAATAACAAGATTTAAAGATTTACTATTTTAATTAGATATTAAGTAATATTATTTTTCTATATGTATTTTACAATATTAATTCTTTTTCGTTCTACGATACCAATTCGAAAGGTTCTACCCTCTTCAGCTTTCGTGTCAAGTTGATGAACTCCAAGAGCTGTAGCACCTCGGTATTAACGTGTTGAAGCAATCTTGCTTCATATGTGATTGCAATTTTTTTAATTGCTGCAGACACCTGGTCGATGTGTAGATCTCGGTATATATTGCTATTTCTGTTATATGTGGGGGCATTGACCATATTCCTCAGCACCTTGTTTTGGAATCTTTGAGTTGATTCAATATGGGTTTTAGACGCACATCCCCATATTTGGATACCATTTACCCAAACCGGATTTAGTACTTGATTATAAATCAATATTTGCATTTTGTATTGACAAGCGTAAATTTCCTCCTACAAGCCAATTATACAATTTATGATATTTCATATTTAATTCTTCTTTTATCATTTTTACATGAGCATTCTACTTAAGTTTAGCGTCAAGTGTCATACGTAGATACTTGGCTGTGTTCTCTATCCTTATAACTTTAACATTAATAGTAATAGTTGGTTCATTTTCCAGCTTTTTGTAAATAAAATTTGTGATTTTTCTTCATTTAGTTTTATATGCCAATCATTTCTCCATTTAATGGCTCTTTTCTCTTTGAAGATTGTTTAATACTTCGTTTATATCTTTCCCTACAGTCGGAATTGTAGTGTCGTCTGCAAATATAGCTATTCTGATACGTTCTGCAATATAGGTATAGGTCACACGTATATAATAAATAAAGTACAGGGTCCAGAACACTGCCTTGCGGAACTCTTGCTCTCATTTCTTTAACTGAGTTACATAAATTAAATATTGCTAGGAATGAATTGAAAAAAATATATAGAAACTTGTATTGTTTTTATTTCTAACCCAATAATATATGTATGAGCATTCTTTTAAAACTATCTATCACAATCCAAATGCGGGTGCAGGACTCTAAATTAAACTTGTACATATACGAGTAATAAAACAAAACAAAAATAGTCATAGTCATTGTCACAAGCACTGTTGATTGAAGTATGTTACTTCAGAAATATCGATATTTGCAATCAAATATTAAAAATAGTGAACGGAAAGCTTAGTAATTTATTATTTTAAATATAAAGACATTAAGTTCAATCATTTTCTGTACATTTAACCATTTCAGGGCGTCCAGCATCCATTTTACTGAAATAAATCTATTCACCTTTAAAATTGCCCGCATTCCTCTATTTTGGAGCTCTTATAATTCTTCTTTATTGCTTAAGTACAAAACTGTTGCACAATAATCAAAGTGTGACTTTATAATTGCGTTATACATTTTTACTGCAGTCAATATATCTAATTTATACCTAATTATCTTAAAGAAACCTATCTTTTTGCTTATGTTTGTTCTAATATATTCTATACATGGCTTTTAAAATTGATTTTACTATCAACCATAATTCCCAGGTATTTAATTTCATTTACGCTTTCAATTATGTGAGCTCCATTGCTTATTTCTCCTTTGAATGAATTGGCTGCTAATAACTATAAATTTAGTTTTTCTTATGTTCAATTTTAATCTATTAGTTTTTAGCCAATTATCCAAACGCTTTAGGTCATCGTCTATTTTCCACTATTTTCCAACTATTCTAAGGATCCAAGAGCTTATACACCACACAGAAAGCTCAATCGTTATCTTTTGGCTACCAGGCCACACCAATATCACTGGCAATGAGCAAGCTGATAAGCTTGCTAAAAATGCTACAGATATGGATCCTGATTCCCAGCAGTTGATGGTAGTCGACGATTACAGAGGGCTGATTAAAAGAAATGTTTCACACGCATATGAAGCTAGATGGAATAACGAACCCACGACTAATAAATTAAAACAAATAAAAAGGTCAACTGCAACCTGGAAAAGCATTGATTCTGTAAGCCGAAAGAACGGATGTATAATTACAAGACTGAGGATAGGACATTAGCGACTGACGCATAAGTACTTATTTGACGGACCGACCAGAAGTCTCCCTACATGTTCCTGTGATGGTCAAACGCCAGTCAGTATTCAGCACATTTTCGAGGCCTGTCCGCGCTACAGAAATGCAAGGAGTATACATGGTATCCAAGGGTTAAACACTCTCGCGGAGGACACTGAGCAGTCACTGGATCGTATTATTCAATTCACCAAACACAGCAACATTTTCGGTGAAATTTAAATAGTAGTTTGTTATTTGTTATATTCTTTTTTCTTCCTATATTTTTTTACACTAAGTCATATAAGTAACTTTTTAAGTATTCTTAATAATTAAATATTTTTTTTTTCTCTTTGTTATTCATTATTATTGTTACTTCCTTTTTCATTCTTTTTCACTTGTTCATTCTTTTTTAAGTTTCTGAAATTTTTAGTTATAAGTAATTTACTAAGATTTATTGTTAAAAAATGGTATATGGCCTGAAAAACCTCATAAGGTTCAGCGGCCCGAAATAAATTTTATTCAATTCAATTCTATTTTATTTTTACAATCATTCAAATTATTATCTTCGACATTGATTAATGCATCATCAGCAAACAACCTAATTTTACAAAACTGCACTATCTGCTCAATGTCATTTATATAAATTAAAAAAATAAAAGTGTTCTTAAAACATCACTAAAAGCAAAAATCCGATTAATAAATGAAAAATAAAAGTATAATATTTTAAATATTATATTTTATTGAATATAATTTAAACATAATAGTAATTTACAAGCACTATAGCCAGGTCTATTGGCAGTTATACAAATTGACATAACTAAATTAATTTAATTTTATTTAAATCAAATCAGTTCACTGCCAATAATAAAATTAGTTCAAGTCAGTTAAATTTTAATAATTTTAAATAGTTAAAAAATTTATAATTTCAAAAATATATAATAAAAAAATATATTACCTTCATGTATGTATAGGTATGTATAAGACATTTGTTTAATAAATTAAAAAAAAAACAATTAATACATTTATTATTAATTATTATATGTATTTGTCTTCATTATCAATTAAACAAAATGTCAATAATGTATATATATATATATATATACAAGTTATATAATGAGAAAATTGTGACACCTTTTAATTATTTATTCACTTCATCTATTCACTTTCTATTCACTTTATTGAAAAATATTATCTGCAAAAAAAAAAATTCAAAAAAAAATTAACAAAAAAATCAAAAAAATAAAGTTAATAAAAATCAATACAAAAGTTCAAAGAGTTTTCAAGATTTTCATCTATCAATTTTAAAAATTACGAAAAAAAATAGAAAACAAAAATCAAAAAAATAAAAGTAAAAATGTAAAGAAAAACAAAAGAAAATGTAGATTAAACAGCACAAAATAAAAAAAATAAAAATATAAAAGTGATAATAATAGCTCAAAAACGGTTAAGTATCAGTGAAAGAATAAAATATAAAGTAAAATTAATAGAAACCTTTGTCCTTGAAGCATAAAAATTGTAAAGAAAATAAATGAATTGACAGAATTCATATAGCTTCCACTGTCTTATTTATAATATATTATATATATTATTTTATATAGACATTTTATATATATATATAAAATACTATACATAAGAAAGGATTCTTCTAATTTCTTCTTTCTATCCTTATCTACATCAATATTTTTTTTCTTCAGTTTTTTTATAAATTTTCAAGTCCATATATTTTAAGAGATATAAAGAAAAATCTATATATATATATATATAATATATATATATATATATATATATATTATTTTATAAAGTACAGAACTCAAATACAAAAAAGAAAAAATTACTTTGTAATACTTTATGAAATACTTAATGAATAAAATATACTCGTATATTATCTATATACAGGGTGCTTAAATATCATATTTTTAATTCTAACGAAAAACTAAAAATTATTATCATCATCATCATCATTGTCCTGTAACCCCATCCGTGGGGCATAGGACGGAAATAAAATCATTCCATCGGTTCCTATCTGCGGCTACCCTCTTCAATTATGGCCACGTTCTTTGCTGTGTACCGTAGTCAGTACTAAAAATTATACTGCCAAATTGATGCTTAAAGAAAGCAAATCAGACTTGTATTATAGACGAAAGCTTGCATCATGTTGCTAAGCGGTGAGAGTATCACCCAGTGGATTAGTACCCATTACCGTTAGTAATGTTAATAAAATATTAATATAAATAGCTAACATTTTATAGTTAGTAGAATATTAAATAGATAAATTAAAATACAAAAAGAAAGTAGAAAAAAACCAAGTATCAACTACAATAACTATTTATCGATTATACACCATTAATATTTACCTTAGTAAAAGGTTAATATCAAAACAAGCTGCTCTCAAGTTAGGTTCACATAACATTCTAGACACAAAGCTCAAATTTACCGTAGTCAGTATTATGGTAGGTCAACTGAACGTATATTACGCGAATTCTCTCTAAAAGTTATTAAATCCCTAATTTTAGCTGCCAGGATATACAATAACAATTCTTAAAAAAAGCTATTGTATGTAATTATGTATTCTAAATATGTGTGTAAAACCAGTTAGAGTCATCTCATATAGTAATTATAAAAAAAAAAAAATCCCAGCAATAATTTGGTGAATAAACGTAATGTCAGCAACCAATCAACGTTTTGGGAGAGATTTCAGGTCTATCAGAAGCAACCTATCCTTGTACGGAGGAAATTGAAAAGGGTCAGACCATAAAAAAGCATGTAAAGCGTAAAAATTTACAATGAACTGCTTCAATACGTGATATAACAACATTACAATATGGAGATCGAGTTTACGAAGCATATTCAAGTATTGCTCTAACATATGTTTGATCATATGTAATATAATGAACATATGAAATCCTAGCGTAGAATTAGCTTTATTAATAATAGGATTGAAATGTGCTTTGAAAATCTGTGATTTAGAATAACATTTAGATCCTGAGTCAAATTAGAACTGTTTAAAGTTTTATTTCGAAGATGGTAATCAAATTCAATAATAGAGCTTTGAATCTTCCTACTAAAGCTAACAACCTGACATTTTAAGGCATTTAATTCGAGTTTGTTAATGTAGCACCATTCGGCAAAATTGTTAAGATCATTTTAAAGTATTGAACAATCATCAACAGACATGGTATGGTTTTTTCTAATTTTGGAATCATCAGCAAAACAACTTAACTTAGCTCATACCATAAATTATGCAGGTAATTAAGTAAAGGTATAAGTGGCTGCCTTAGTGAGCCTGAGCACACTTAGATCAAAGATGGTCCTTTGTTATACAATAAAATCTCAATTATCCAATCGTACTTGTCAAAACCAATTTGAGCTTTTGCAAAGCGATAGAGGTACTTAATTCTGGTACCTACAAGATCACTAGTGATCGATATTTTTTTATTTGGAGTTAATTTTTATTTTCGTGTTTTTATTTGTATTTGTATGGTTCATTTCTTAAGTTTAATACTGAAAATGTCTCTTGCAGAGAAATTGAGCAAATTCGATTCTAAGATAACATATAATTCGTTGAATTTTGTTATGTATTTCATTTATAAAAGTATAATTGTATATAGTCCAGGAATTCACAATAATCCGGGGAGGTTCAGGAAGTCATAATTTTATTTGAGCTCGGTGACATTCGATTTAGATATCTCTCAAGTCCTGACTGACAGTATTAATATTCTACAATTATAGTTTTGTGTGAAAATTTACCCCTTAAATAATTTGTTATTTATTTTTTAAGATTAATAAATTTAATTTAATTTAAAAAAAAATAAATAAAATTAATATTACTAAAATATTTTTATTTTATTTTTTACAGGCGAACGACTTATTCAATATGCGAGTGAAAATTTAGTTACTGAAATTTTAATACATCCCCAATATAATACACTCATACAATGTATGAGAAATTTATTGAGTAGTTTTACACGACACAGACATATTATTCATTCAGGTTATACATTTTCTGGAAATGGTTCCTGGATTCTACAGGTGACATAAATTATAAAAATCTTATTTTCGAATACCCATGCTTATTATTATTTTTTTGTTTTTGTTTTTTTTTTTTATTTTTTTCTATGCATAAATTTACATTGTCATTAGGATGCAACTTTTTCAATGGCTGATTTTGCTGAAGCATTTCAAGAACATGAAGTACAACGTGTTCTTAGAGCATATCCGGATACAATAACTATGAATATTCATTGTTCTGATGTAGGATCATGGTCAACATTACCAGACAAACCATATGCCAAATCATGTAAAATTCGTATAAATCCAACAGATATATTAGATACATGTAATGAAAAAATTAATGAATTTCTTGGTAAGTAATAATAATTGGACATACATATGTATAGTGCATGATAAATGTACATATATATACATACATACATGTAGATATTTAAAAATTAATTTAATTTTTATTTTGTTTTTAAAACAAAAAAGATTATTTGGCTCCAATGATGGTACCAGCTACATTAAATGATTTATTAGAAACATCAGATGTCGTTGGTAATATAAGATTTAGTCATCCTACTTTATATGTCTTCCCTGGTGGGCAAGGTGATGCCGCCTTATTTGGAATAAACGGTTTTAATATGTTAGGTAAGCACAATTACATAAATTTAAAATACATTTTTTGTTTTTATTATGGATTAATTTCGAAATATATTTTTAGTGGACGGTGGTTTCAATCGAAAAGCATGTTTCTGGGATTTTGCTCGTCATTTAGATCGATTAGATGCAGTATTAATGACAAGAATTAATAACTGTAATATAGGTGGAATGAGTGCTGTAATTGAACGTAAACAAGGTGAACATGTGTACCCTCAAATTGGTCATTTCTTTTGTAATGTACCAGAAAGAAAAGGTGGATTACCAAGTCCTGATGGAGATAAAGATAAGGATCCATTAATAATAGAATTGATAGAACGAGGACATCATTTGGTTAGCAATTTAAGAAATTTAAATTTAAAACCACAAGTTTGTTACAGGGACTCTGAACCTATTAATTTATATCATAAAGTGGGTCATGGTACATTAGATATGTATGTAATTAGTCCAGCAAAAGATTCTAAAGAAGTAAAAGAGTTTTTACAAAAATGGCATACTAATGATAATAAACTGTTTACATCAAAAGATTCAAAAGAATTTAGTTTTCCATTACAAAATTTAGTATCAATATGTGCAATGCTGGTATGGCAGCCTGCAAACCCAGAAGATACAATTACTAGAATTTTGTTTCCAGGAAGTACACCAGATTTTAAAATTCTTGAAGGTCTTGAGCGTATTAAACATTTAGAATTTATGAAACATCCTATATGCACCGCCAAAAGCTTAGCACCGGTTATACAAACGGGACCTATAACTAAAAGATACATTAAATCAACTCCATTAGAAAAAGCAATTCCCGAGCCAACAGTTCCGTCCAAGACCGTTAAACCAATGCCAGCAACTGATTATAAAATTAAATCAATTCAACAAGATAACAAAATTAAAGAGTCGGAAGCAGAAATTATACCAACTACAGTCGATGAGAAACCATTAAAACCAATTGAAGATCAATCAATTAAAGAACAATTAAATGGTGATATAGATCAAAAAATTGACGAACAATTAGATGACAATAAACAAGCAGATATGAAGGAATCTGATGAGATTGCTGATGAAACGGATAATAAAATAGCAACAGAAAAAAAAGTTGAAGTTGTAATAGTGAAACCGCAAGCGCAAGAACAACCCAAAAAAGAAGAAATAGAAAGTAAACAAAAACAAAAAGTTAAAGCCGAAAAACCAAGAGCAGAAGTTAAACCAGTTGTTAGATCTCGAATAGATACAAAACCACCAAAATCAATGGAAAGAAAAACACTTAAGAAAGATATTTCAAGCGACAAAAAGTCCTCACCCACTTCTACGCCTAAAAAGAAAGATGTTACAAAAAAAGAGCATCGTGAAGTTAAATCTAAGGTTATCTCTAGAATAACAAAATCAAGTCCTAGCGGAACTCCTGCAAAAAGCGCTAAAGATGCTAATAATCGAAAGGTTTTAGAATCCAAACAAAAAGCCTCTTCTAGAACTCAACGTGAAATTATTTCAAAAACAACTGAGAAAAAAGAAATCAAAGTCGAACGTAAACCAATTTCAAGACGACCTAGAGCAACATCTCCATCAAAAACTCCGGGTAGTCCAATCAAATCAATTAAACCAAAATCAGCTAAATCACGAATAGAAAAAGGTGGCACTGCAACAACTGATTCCAGTTTAGTGTCAACACCAAGCGCTGATGAAGTATTAGGAAGCAAAAAAATACAAGAAATCGAACAACAAGAATTAGATGCAATTAAGCAACGTGAACTAGACGACTTAAAGGAAGAGCAAGAAGTAGTACGTGAAATAGAAGCAGTTTTCAATCGGGATGAACAAAAGAAAAAAGAAATCAAACTTGATCATAGAGAAGTCTCAAAACAGGACAGTCAAACCGAAGCTGACGAAGAAGAGGAATATTTAATAATAGAAAAAGAAGAAGTTGAACAGTATACAGAAGATTCAATAAACGATCAAGAAAGTAGCGTTACAAAAGAAGAAGAAATGCAAAAACATCAAAGAGATTCACAAGAATCTGAAAAAAAACGAAAAACTAGTGCTGAAGAAGAAATTGAAGCTGCAATTCAAAAAGCCGAAGCAGAAGAAATTAAGAAATATGAAGATGATGTGTCTAAGCCTGCAGAAGGAGATGATGAAGAAGAAACAAGTAAAGAAGATAAGGATCATGATAAAAAAGATGAAGAAATTGAAGATGGTATGCAGCCGGATTCAATTGAAGAAAAAATTGTTTTAACATCACATGAAAAAACTGAAATTAAAGCAGAGGTTCAAGATATAATATTCTCGGCCAAAGAAATTGTTAAAACTAAAACTGAGGAAATAATGAAAACTGAAGAAATGTCATCTCCAACTCCTGAAGATAAAATTAGTAGCGCAAAAAAAACATCAGATACAAAAGATGATATTTTAGAAGTACCTGAACAAAAGGAAATTAATTTACAAGAAAGTTTACCAGAAGAGAAATTCTCAGCAACGATTGAGTCAGGTGCAACAACTGCTCCCACACTCCCTGAAGATGAAAGAATACCTTTAGATGAAATCAAAGAAGATTTAGTTATTGAGGAGAAATATGTTAAGGAGGAAACTAAAGAGATTGAAATTCCAATTTCTCCACCTAAACCAACAATTATGGAGCATGAAGAAAGAATTTTACCAACTAAAATGCAGTTTGATATGCAATCCAATCTTCTTCGTGATATTGTCAAAACTCCAGATGAAGTTGCTGATCTACCAGTCCATGAAGAAGCTGATATAACATATGACGATGACAATAATGAAGGTAAAAAGAAATCTGAAAGTAAGGATGAAGGGAAGTCAGTCAGTCTTAAAGAAGAAGAAGCAAAAGAGGAAAAAGAAGTTGAAGATCTTGAATATATCAAAAAAACAGAGGTAGAGGTAATTTTTAAACAAATTTAATAGAATGAAACTATAAAAATTATTTTAAAAAAATATATTACAGGAAAAAATTGAAGTTGAAGAAAAGCTAGAGCAACCTAAAGTTATTGAAATACAGCAAGATGAGCACATAGAGGTGCAAGAAACTGTATCAACACCAATAGATGTAGCAGAGCAAAAAGTTATACATGAAACAATAGACGGAGAAGAAATTGATGACTCTCTTGAAGACCGTAAACCGAGTACAATACCTAAAGCTGATAGTTTGCATTTAGATCTTAAAGATATTTCCACACCTGCGGAAAGTGCCAAAGTTAACTTAGAAAAAACTGCTTCATCTCCAGTTGAACCAGCAGTTGCTTCACTAATAGATGCAACAAATATCGATGGTCAAGAAATTGATGACTCTCTTGAAGAAAAGTTGACCATTAGCAAGGTAGTAGAAGAGATTAAAATCGAAACAGTTTCAGCAGATCATGAAATTGAAAAAGGCAAAATGGATAAAACCCCAAAAGATGATGAAGAAAAAGAAAAAAGCTCACGCGAACCAAGTGTTGCAACTTCAGAAGACGACCTTCCTGAACCGTTAAAAACAACTGGTAAGTCAACTGACGTTAGAGATAAGGCAAATACTGCATCTGCTGATAGCCCTGAAACTATTGAAGAAATAATAGCTCTTGATATTTCAGAATCGGAAATAATTTCCCAAAAACCAACAGAAGTGATGCAAATTGAAACAGAGATATCGCGTACAGAAATACAAACTACTGAAACAACTGCAGTTGCAAAACCAGAACCAAGACGAGAGTCTGTTATGAGCGAGAAATTATCACCTTCAAAAGAATCTAAAGAAAAAACACCTTCTCCCGAAACAAAAGATGAAGCAACTGAAGCTCACAAAGAAGAATCTCGACGAGAGTCGGTTGTAAGTGAAAAATTATCACCTGCCAAAAAATCAGAAGATAAAACTCCTTCTCCAGCAAAAGACCATGAAGAAACTGAAGCTGAGAAAGAAGAGTCTCGACGAGAGTCTGTCGTAAGTGAAAAATTATCACCTGTCAAAAAATCAGAAGATAAAAGTCCTTCTCCGACAAAAGAACATGAAGAAACTGAAGCTGAAAAAGAAGAATCTCGACGAGAGTCTGTCGTAAGTGAAAAATTATCACCTGCCAAAAAATCAGAAGATAAAAGTCCTTCTCCAACAAAAGAACATGAAGAAACTGAAGCTGAAAAAGAAGAGTCTCGACGAGAGTCTGTCGCAAGTGAAAAATTATCACCAGCCAAAAAATTAGAAGATAAAACTCCTTCTCCAGCAAAAGACCAGGAAGAAACTGAAGCTGAGAAAGAAGAGTCTCGACGAGAGTCTGTTGTAAGTGAAAAATTATCACCTGCCAAAAAATCAGAAGATAAAACTCCTTCTCCAGCAAAAGAACATGAAGAAACTGAAGCTGACAAAGAAGAATCTCGACGAGAGTCTGTTGTAAGTGAAAAATTATCACCAGCCAAAAAATCAGAAGATAAAACTCCTTCTCCAGCAAAAGACCATGAAGAAACTGAAGCTGAGAAAGAAGAGTCTCGACGAGAGTCTGTTGTAAGTGAAAAATTATCACCAGCCAAAAAATCAGAAGATAAAACTCCTTCTCCAGCAAAAGAACATGAAGAAACTGAAGCTGACAAAGAAGAATCTCGACCAGAGTCTGTTGTAAGTGAAAAATTATCACCAGCCAAAAAATCAGAGGATAAAACTCCTTCTCCAGCAAAAGAACATGAAGAAACTGAGGCTGACAAAGAAGAATCTCGACGAGAGTCTGTTGTAAGTGAAAAATTATCACCAGCCAAAAAATCAGAAGATAAAACTCCTTCTCCAGCAAAAGAACATGAAGAAACTGAAGCTGACAAAGAAGAATCTCGACGAGAGTCTGTTGTAAGTGAAAAATTATCACCAGCCAAAAAATCAGAGGATAAAACTTCTTCTCCAGCAAAAGAACATGAAGAAACTGAGGCTGACAAAGAAGAATCTCGACGAGAGTCTGTTGTAAGTGAAAAATTATCACCAGCCAAAAAATCAGAAGATAAAAGTCCTTCTCCAACAAAAGAACATGAAGAAACTGAAGCTGAAAAAGAAGAGTCTCGACGAGAGTCTGTCGTAAGTGAAAAATTATCACCAGCCAAAAAATCAGAAGATAAAACTCCTTCTCCAGCAAAAGAACATGAAGAAACTGAAGCTGAGAAAGAAGAATCTCGACGAGAGTCTGTCGTAAGTGAAAAATTATCACCAGCCAAAAAATCAGAAGATAAAACTCCTTCTCCAGCAAAAGAACATGAAGAAACTGAGGCTGACAAAGAAGAATCTCGACGAGAGTCTGTTGTAAGTGAAAAATTATCACCTGCCAAAAAATCAGAAGATAAAACTCCTTCTCCAGCAAAAGAACATGAAGGAACTGAAGCTGAGAAAGAAGACTCTCGACGTGAGTCTGTTGTAAGTGAAAAATTATCACCTGCCAAAAAATCAGAAGATAAAACTCCTTCTCCAGCAAAAGAACATGAAGACACTGAGGCTGAGAAAGAAGAGTCTCGACGAGAGTCTGTTGTAAGTGAAAAATTATCACCTGCCAAAAAATCAGAAGATAAAAGTCCTTCTCCAACAAAAGAACATGAAGAAACTGAATCTGAAAAAGAAGAGTCTCGACGAGAGTCTGTCGTAAGTGAAAAATTATCACCTGCCAAAAAATCAGAAGATAAAACTCCTTCTCCAGCAAAAGAACATGAAGAAACTGAGGCTGACAAAGAAGAATCTCGACGAGAGTCTGTTGTAAGTGAAAAATTATCACCTGCCAAAAAATCAGAAGATAAAACTCCTTCTCCAGCAAAAGAACATGAAGGAACTGAAGCTGAGAAAGAAGACTCTCGACGTGAGTCTGTTGTAAGTGAAAAATTATCACCTGCCAAAAAATCAGAAGATAAAACTCCTTCTCCAGCAAAAGAACATGAAGACACTGAGGCTGAGAAAGAAGAGTCTCGACGAGAGTCTGTTGTAAGTGAAAAATTATCACCTGCCAAAAAATCAGAAGATAAAAGTCCTTCTCCAACAAAAGAACATGAAGAAACTGAATCTGAAAAAGAAGAGTCTCGACGAGAGTCTGTCGTAAGTGAAAAATTATCACCAGCCAAAAAATCAGAAGATAAAACTCCTTCTCCAGCAAAAGAACATGAAGAAACTGAGGCTGACAAAGAAGAATCTCGACGAGAGTCTGTTGTAAGTGAAAAATTATCACCTGCCAAAAAATCAGAAGATAAAACTCCTTCTCCAGCAAAAGAACATGAAGGAACTGAAGCTGAGAAAGAAGACTCTCGACGTGAGTCTGTTGTAAGTGAAAAATTATCACCTGCCAAAAAATCAGAAGATAAAACTCCTTCTCCAGCAAAAGAACATGAAGAAACTGAGGCTGAGAAAGAAGAGTCTCGACGAGAGTCTGTTGTAAGTGAAAAATTATCACCTGCCAAAAAATCAGAAGACAAAAGTCCTTCTCCAACAAAAGAACATGAAGGAACTGAAGCTGAGAAAGAAGAGTCTCGACGTGAGTCTGTTGTAAGTGAAAAATTATCACCTGCCAAAAAATCAGAAGATAAAACTCCTTCTCCAGCAAAAGAAGATGAAGAAACTGAGGCTGAGAAAGAAGAGTCTCGACGAGAGTCTGTCGTAAGTGAAAAATTATCAACTGCTAAAAAATCAGAAGATAAAAGTCCTTCTCCAACAAAAGAACATGAAGAAACTGAAGCTGAGAAAGAAGAGTCTCGACGAGAGTCTGTTGTAAGTGAAAAATTATCACCTGCCAAAAAATCAGAAGATAAAACGCCTTCTCCACCAAAAGAAGATGAACCAACTGACGCTGAGAAAGAAGAATCTCGACGAAAGTCTGTTGTAGGTGAAAAATTATCACCTGCCAAAAAACCAGAAGATAAAACTCCTTCTCCAGCAAAAGAACATGAAGAAACTGAAGTTGAGAAAGAAGAATCTCGACGAGAGTCTGTTGTAAGTGAAAAATTATCACCTGCCAAAAAATCAGAAGATAAAACTCCTTCTCCAGCAAAAGAACATGAAGAAACTGAAGCTGAGAAACAAGAATCTCGAGGAGAGTCTGTTGTAATTGAAAAATTATCCCCTGCCAAAAAATCAGAAGATAAAACTCCTTCTCCAGCAAAAGAACATGAAGGAACTGAAGCTGAGAAAGAAGACTCTCGACGTGAGTCTGTTGTAAGTGAAAAATTATCACCTGCCAAAAAATCAGAAGATAAAACTCCTTCTCCAGCAAAAGAACATGAAGGAACTGAGGCTGAGAAAGAACAATCTCGACGAGAGTCTGTTGTAAGTGAAAAATTATCACCTGCCAAAAAATCGGAAGATAAAACTCCTTCTCCAGCAAAAGAACATGAAGGAACTGAGGCTGAGAAAGAACAATCTCGACGAGAGTCTGTTGTAAGTGGAAAATTATCACCTGCCGAAAAACCAGAAGACAAAATTCCTTCTCCCGCAAAAGAAGATGAACCAACTGACGCTGAGAAAGAAGAATCTCGACGAGAGTCTGTTGTAAGTGAAAAATTATCACCTGCCAAAAAACCGGAAGACAAAATTCCTTCTCCAACAAAAGAAGATTCACCAACTGAGGCTGAGAAAGAAGAATCTCGACGAGAGTCGGTTGTAAGTGAAAAATTATCACCTGCCAAAAAACTGGAAGATAAAACACCTTCTCCAGCAAAAGAAGATGAACCAACTGAGGCTGAGAAAGAAGAATCTCGACGAGAGTCGGTTGTAAGTGAAAAATTATCACCTGCCAAAAAACCGGAAGACAAAATTCCTTCTCCAGCAAAAGAAGATGAACCAACTGACGCTGAGAAAGAAGAATCTCGACGAGAGTCTGTTGTAAGTGAAAAATTATCACCTGCCAAAAAACCAGAAGACAAAATTCCTTCTCCAGCAAAAGAAGATGAACCAACTGACGCTGAGAAAGAAGAATCTCGGCGAGAGTCTGTTGTAAGTGAAAAATTATCACCTGCCAAAAAACCAGAAGACAAAATTCCTTCTCCAGCAAAAGAAGATGAACCAACTGACGCTGAGAAAGAAGAATCTCGGCGAGAGTCTGTTGTAAGTGAAAAATTATCACCTGCCAAAAAACCAGAAGACAAAATTCCTTCTCCAGCAAAAGAAGATGAACCAACTGACGCTGAGAAAGAAGAATCTCGGCGAGAGTCTGTTGTAAGTGAAAAATTATCACCTGCCAAAAAACTGGAAGATAAAACACCTTCTCCAGCAAAAGAAGATGAACCAACTGACGCTGAGAAAGAAGAATCTCGACGAGAGTCTGTTGTAAGTGAAAAATTATCACCTGTCAAAAAACCGGAAGACAAAATTCCGTCTCCAACAAAAGAAGATTCACCAACTGAGGCTGAGAAAGAAGAATCTCGACGAGAGTCGGTTGTAAGTGAAAAATTATCACCTTCCAAAAAACTGGAAGATAAAACACCTTCTCCAGCAAAACAAGATGAACCAACTGAGGCTGAAAAAGAAAAATCTAGACGAGAGTCTGTTGTAAGTGAAAAATTATCACCTTCCAAAAAACCAGAAGATAAAACTACGTCTCCAGCAAAAGAAGATGAACAAACTGAGGCTGAGAAAAAAGAATCTCGACGAGAGTCGGTTGTAAGTGAAAAATTATCACCTGCCAAAAAACCGGAAGACAAAATTCCTTCTCCAACAAAAGAAGATTCACCAACTGAGGCTGAGAAAGAAGAATCTCGACGAGAGTCGGTTGTAAGTGAAAAATTATCACCTTCCAAAAAACTGGAAGATAAAACACCTTCTCCAGCAAAAGAAGATGAACCAACTGGGGCTGAAAAAGAAAAATCTAGACGAGAGTCTGTTGTAAGTGAAAAATTATCACCTTCCAAAAAACCAGAAGATAAAACTACGTCTCCAGCAAAAGAAGATGAACAAACTGAGGCTGAGAAAGAAGAATCTCGACGAGAGTCTGTTGTAAGTGAAAAATTATCACCTGCCAAAAAACCAGAAGATAAAACACCCTCTCCAACAAAAGAAGATGAACCAACTGAGGCTGAGAAAGAAGAATCTCGACGAGAGTCGGTTGTAAGTGAAAAATTATCACCTGCCAAAAAACCGGAAGACAAAATTCCCTCTCCAGCAAAAGCAGATGAGCCAACTGAGGCTGAAAAAGAAGAATCTCGACGAGAGTCGGTTGTAAGTGAAAAATTATCACCTTCCAAAAAACCAGAAGATAAAATATCTTCTCCAGGAAAAGAAGATGAACCAACTGAGGCTGAGAAAGAAGAATCTCGACGAGAGTCTGTTGTAAGTGAAAAATTGTCACCTGCCAAAAAACCAGAAGATAAAACACCTTCTCCAGCAAAAGAAGATGAACCAACTGAGGCTGAGAAAGAAGAATCTCGACGAGAGTCGGTTGTAAGTGAAAAGTTAGCACCTTCCAAAAAAGCAGAAGATAAAACACCTTCTCCAGCAAAAGAAGATGAGCCAACTGAGGCTGAGAATGAAGAATCTCGACGAGAGTCGGTTGTAAGTGAAAAATTATCACCTGCCAAAAAACCAGAAGATAAAACTCCCTCTCCAGCAAAAGAAGATGAACCAACTGAGGCTGAGAAAGAAGAATCTCGACGAGAGTCGGTTGTAAGTGAAAAATTATCACCTGCCAAAGAACCGGAAGACAAAACTCCTTCTCCAGCAAAAGAAGATGAACCAATTGAGGCTGAAAGAGAAGAATCTCGACGAGAGTCGGTTGTAAGTGAAAAATTATCACCTGCCAAAAAACCAGAAGATAAAGCACCTTCTCCAGCAAAAGGAGATGAACCAACTGAGGCTGCTAAAGAAGAATCTCGACGAGAGTCGGTTGTAAGTGAAAAATTATCACCTGCCAAAAAACCAGAAGATAAAACTCCCTCTCCAGCAAAAGAAGATGAACCAATTGAGGCTGAGAAAGAAGAATCTCGACGAGAGTCGGTTGTAAGTGAAAAATTATCACCTGCCAAAAAACCGGAAGACAAAACTCCTTCTCCAGCAAAAGAAGATGAACCAACTGAGGCTGCAAAAGAAGAATCTCGACGAGAGTCGGTTGTAAGTGAAAAATTATCACCTACCAAAAAACCAGAAGATAAAGCACCTTCTCCAGCAAAAGGAGATGAACCAACTGAGGCTGCTAAAGAAGAATCTCGACGAGAGTCGGTTGTAAGTGAAAAATTATCACCTGCCAAAAAATCAGAAGATAAAGCACCTTCTCCAGCAAAAGAAGATGAACAAACTGAAGCTGAAAAAGAAGAATCTCGACGAGAGTCGGTTGTAAGTGAAAAATTATCACCTGCCAAAAAACCGGAAGACAAAACTCCTGCTCCAGCAAAAGAAGATGAACCAACTGAGGCTGAAAAAGAAGAATCTCGACGAGAGTCGGTTGTAAGTGAAAAATTATCACCTGCCAAAAAACCGGAAGACAAAACTCCTTCTCCAGCAAAAGAAGATGAATCAACTGAGGCTGCAAAAGAAGAATCTCGACGAGAGTCGGTTGTAAGTGAAAAATTATCACCTGCCCAAAAACCAGAAGATAAAACACCTTCTCCAGCAAAAGATGAGCCAACTGAGGCTGAAAAAGAAGAAACTCGAAGAGAGTCTGTCGCAAGTGAAAAATTATCACCTACCAAAAAGCCAGATGATAAAACACCTTCTCCAGCAAAAGAAGATGAGCCAACTGAGGCTGAAAAAGAAGAATCTCGACGAGAGTCTGTCGCAAGTGAAAAATTATCACCTGCCAAAAAACCAGAAGACAAAGCACCTTCTCCAGCAAAAGGAGATAAACCATCTGAGGCTGCTAAAGAAGAATCTCTACGAGAGTCGGTTGTAAGTGAAAAATTATCACCTGCCAAAAAACCAGAAGGTAAAACTACTTCTCCAGCAAAAGAAGATGAGCCAACTGAGGCTGAAAAAGAAGAATCTCGACGAGGGTCGGTTGTAAGTGAAAAATTATCACCTGCCAAAAAACCAGAAGATGAAGCACCTTCTCCAGCAAAAGAAGATGAACCAACTGAGGCTGCAAAAGAAGAATCTCGACGAGAGTCGGTTGTAACTGAAAAATTATCACCTGCCCAAAAACCAGAAGATAAGGCACCTTCTCCAGCAAAAGAAGATGAACCAACTGAGGCTGCAAAAGAAGAATCTCGACGAGAGTCGGTTGTAAGTGAAAAATTATCACCTGCCAAGAAACCGGAAGACAAAACTCCTTCTCCAGCAAAAGAAGATGAATCAACTGAGGCTGCAAAAGAAGAATCTCGACGAGAGTCGGTTGTAAGTGAAAAATTATCACCTGCCCAAAAACCAGAAGATAAAACACCTCTTCCAGAAAAAGAAGACGAAACAAATGAGGCTGACAAAGAAGAATCTCGACGAGAGTCGGTTGTAAGTGAAAAATTATCACCTGCCCAAAAACCGGAAGACAAAACTCCTTCTCCAGCAAAAGAACAAGAACCAACTGAAGCTGAGAAAGAAGAATCTCGACGAGAGTCGGTTGTAAGTGAAAAATTATCACCTGCCAAAAAACCAGAAGATAAAACACCTTCTCCAGTAAAAGAAGATGAGCCAACTAAAGCTGAGAAAGAAGAATCTCGACGAGAGTCCGTTGTAAGTGAAAAATTATCACCTGCCAAAAATCCAGAAGATAAAACTCCTTCTCCAGCAAAAGAACAAGAACCAACTGAAGCTGAGAAAGAAGAATCTCGACGTGAGTCGGCTGCAAGTGAAAAATTATCACCTGCCAAAACACCGGAACACAAAACATCTTCTCCAGCAAAAGAAGATGAACCAACTGAAGCTGGGAAAGAAGAATCTCGACGAGAGTCTGTTGTAAGCGAAAAATTATCACTTTCTCCAGCTAAAGAAGACGAACCAACTACAGCTGAGAAAGAAGAATCTCGACGAGAGTCCGTTGTAAGTGAAAAATTATCACCTGCCAAAAAACCGGAAGATAAAACTCCTTCTCCAGCAAAAGAACAAGAACCAACTGAAGCTGAGAAAGAAGAATCTCGACGTGAGTCGGCTGTCAGTGAAAAATTATCACCTGCCAAAACACCGGAACACAAAACATCTTCTCCAGCAAAAGAAGATGAGCCAACTGAAGCTGAAAAAGAAGAATCTCGACGAGAGTCTGTCGCAAGTGAAAAATTATCACCTGCCAAAAAACCAGAAGATAAAACACCTTCTCCAGCAAAAGAAGATGAGCCAACTAAGGCTGAAAAAGAAGAATCTCGAGGAGAGTCGGTTGTAAGTGAAAAATTATCACCTGCCAAAAAACCAGAAGATAAAACACCTTCTCCAGCAAAAGAAGACGAACCAACTGAAGCTGAGAAAGAAGAATCTCGACGAGAGTCCGTTGTAAGTGAAAAATTATCACCTGCCAAAAAACCAGAAGATAAAACTCCTTCTCCAACAAAAGAAGAAGAACCAACTGAGGCTGAGAAAGAAGAATCTCGACGAGAGTCGGTTGTAAGTGAAAAATTATCACCTGCCAAAAAACCAGAAGATAAAACACCTTCTCCAGCAAAAGAAGATGAGCCAACTAAGGCTGAAAAAGAAGAATCTCGACGAGAGTCGGTTGTAAGTGAAAAATTATCACCTGCAACAAAACCAGAAGATAAAACTCCCTCTCCACCAAAAGAAGAAGAACCAACTGAAGCTGAGAAAGAAGAATCTCGACGAGAGTCCGTTGCAAGTGAAAAATTATCACCTGCCAAAAAACCAGAAGATAAAACACCTTCTCCAGTAAAAGAAGATGAGCCAACTAAAGCTGAAAAAGAAGAATCTCGACGAGAGTCGCTTGTAAGTGAAAAATTATCACCTGCAACAAAATCAGAAGATAAAACTCTCTCTCCAGCAAAAGAAGAAGAACCAACTGAAGCTGAAAAAGAAGAATCTCGACGAGAGTCTGTCGCAAGTGAAAAATTATCACCTGCCAAAAAACCAGAAGATAAAACACCTTCTCCAGCAAAAGAAGATGAGCCAACTAAGGCTGAAAAAGAAGAATCTCGACGAGAGTCCGTTGTAAGTGAAAAATTATCACCTGCCAAAAAACCAGAAGATAAAACACCTTCTCCAGCAAAAGAAGACGAACCATCTGAAGCTGAGAAAGAAGAATCTCGACGAGAGTCCGTTGCAAGTGAAAAATTATCACCTGCCAAAAAACCAGAAGATAAAATACCTTCTCCAGCAAAAGAAGATGAGCCAACTGAAGCTGAAAAAGAAGAATCTCGACGAGAGTCTGTCGCAAGTGAAAAATTATCACCTGCCAAAAAACCAGAAGATAAAACACCTTCTCCAGCAAAAGAAGACGAACCAACTGAAGCTGAGAAAGAAGAATCTCGACGAGAGTCTGTCGCAAGTGAAAAATTATCACCTGCCAAAAAACCAGAAGATAAAACACCTTCTCCAGCAAAAGAAGACGAACCAACTGAAGCTGAGAAAGAAGAATCTCGACGAGAGTCGGTTGTAAGTGAAAAATTATCACCTGCAACAAAACCAGAAGATAAAACTCCCTCTCCACCAAAAGAAGAAGAACCAACTGAAGCTGAGAAAGAAGAATCTCGACGAGAGTCCGTTGTAAGTGAAAAATTATCACCTGCCAAAAAACCAGAAGATAAAACACCTTCTCCAGCAAAAGAAGATGAGCCAACTAAGGCTGAAAAAGAAGGATCTCGACGAGAGTCGGTTGTAAGTGAAAAATTATCACCTGCCAAAAAACCAGAAGATAAAACACCTTCTCCAGCAAAAGAAGACGAACCAACTGAAGCTGAGAAAGAAGAATCTCGACGAGAGTCCGTTGTAAGTGAAAAATTATCACCTGCCAAAAAACCAGAAGATAAAACACCTTCTCCAGCAAAAGAAGATGAGCCAACTAAGGCTGAAAAAGAAGGATCTCGACGAGAGTCGGTTGTAAGTGAAAAATTATCACCTGCCAAAAAACCAGAAGATAAAACACCTTCTCCAGCAAAAGAAGACGAACCAACTGAAGCTGAGAAAGAAGAATCTCGACGAGAGTCGGTTGTAAGTGAAAAATTATCACCTGCCAAAAAACCAGAAGATAAAACACCTTCTCCAGCAAAAGAAGACGAACCAACTGAGGCTGGGAAAGAAGAATCTCGACGAGAGTCGGTTGTAAGTGAGAAATTATCACCTGCCAAAAAACCAGAAGATAAAACACCTTCTCCAGCAAAAGAAGACAAACCAACTCAAGCTGAGAAAGAAGAATCTCGGCGAGAGTCTCTCGCAAGTGAAATATTATCACCTGCAAAGAAACCTGAAGATAAAACTACTTCTCCAGCAAAAGAAGATGAACCAACTGAGGCTGAGAAAGAAGAATCTCGACGAGAATCTGTTGTGAGTGAAAAATTATCGCCGGCCAAGGAACCTGAGAGCAAAATTTTTTCTCCAGCTGAAGAAGAAAAAACTACTACAACAGAAAAAGTAGAGTCAAGACGAGAGTCTGATGGGAGTGAAAAAATACCAAAAAAAGAGGCAGCTTCATGTGAAGAAATCGCAATTGAGAAGAGAACTATAACAGAGAGAACTGTATCATCGCCAATTGATCGTGCACTAGGCGATGTGAGTGCCGAAAGCATTGACGGCAAAGATTTGGATGAATCTGAAGTTATTGTTTGCACTAGTCATACTACTATTCCACTCAGTATAAAATCACCTGCTGAATGCGCAACAGTGGAAGCTCAAAATACAGTTTCATCTCCAATAGAAATATCTTCATTTGAAATAACTAAACATATTTCTTCTGAAGCTGAAAGTAAATCTTTGTCCGCAGAAGATTCGAAAGAAATACAAACTGACCAAAAAATTGCTATTGTTGAAAGAACTGTATCTTCTCCAATAGATGAAGCTATAGGTGATATTAATGCAGAAACTATTGATGGAACAGATTTAGATGAAACTGAAATTATAGATAAACCAATTAGTACTTCACTTTCACTAGACATAAAACCATTATCTGCAGAATGTGCAAAAGTAGAAGCCGAAAATACAGTTTCATCTCCAGTCGAAATTTCTGGAATTGAATTGTGTGACCAAATATCTACTAAAATTCATGATAAATCTTGTTCTCCAGAAGATTCTAAAAAACCTCAAGTTGATGAAAATATTGAAACTGCTGAAAGAACGGTGTCTTCTCCAATAGATGAAGCAACAGGGGACATTGATGCAGGAACAATTGATGGTAAAGATTTAGATGAAACTGAAATTATAGACAAACCAAGTGAACAGCAAACAATAACTGATGCAGCGAAATCTCCTGCTGAAAATGCTAAAGTTCAAGCAAAAGACACGATCTCGTCTCCTGTAGAAGAAGAATTTCTTCCTATTTCGGATAAAGAAGCGTCTTTGTCAACTAAAATTGAAAGCAGTTCACAATCCACTTCAAAGCTGAGCTCTGAAGAATTAAAAGAAAAAACAACCACTTCTGAATTAGTAGATGTATCTGGATCATTTGAAGTAACTAGTTTTACAACTGAACTTCGAGAAACCCATATAACAACACTGGATTCTCCATTGTCTGAGAAAAGTTCAAAATCTGCACCAGATTACAATATTGTCGTTTACGAAAGAGATGACACGCTTCACGAAATTAAAGAGGAAGAAGAAGAGAGTCGTACGTCACCACAAAGAAAAATTAGTGGTGAACAAATTGAATCCTTAGGAACTGATGCGAAAGTAACTATGGAACCTAGACCAGTTTCTCCCCGAGAACAAGAAGTTTTTAAAATAGTAGCTAACGTAGCTGAGGTTCTAAAATCCGATAAACCAATTACTGAAATAATTCCAGATTTTAATGAAGAGGAGCTTGAGAAAAAGTTATCGCAGACTATAGTTACAAAGGATGGTCAAACCGTACAAAGAATGCTTGTAACAGCCAGCAGTGAAGATGGTGGTGAAGAAACAGAAATATGTCCAAAAGGAACAATTAAATTTACACCAAGCGTAACTCCGGATGTACATTCTGGCAGAACGTCCCCCGATCTAACTTGTGAGAAATATTCTCAAGAAAAAATTGACGTTGATTTGTGTTCCAAAAAGTCTTCTCCAGATGAAGATAGCAAGGCTACAATAAAATCTTTACCTGGATCGGAGAAATCATCTCCTGATATGAAATCAACTTCATTTTCTATTGAAGAAAAAGAAAAATATGAAGTATCAGAAAAAGGACAACTTTGTGCGGAAGAAAAAGTTAAACAAACAATAGAACAAACAGTAGAAAGACTAATTGAAGAAAAATTGCAAGATGCTGATAAATCAACAATTGATTCTACAATTAAAATTGATGAAAAATTGATAGATATGTCAGACAGCGATAAGACACATACAAGTTCACAGCCAACTTCCGATGGGGAAGAACAAGATGATAAGAAAAAGACAAAATGTGAAATGAAAGAATCTAGATCGAAATCTATTGCTTCTATCATGATGACCAGCATATATGAACCAGCTGATAAAACTATTAACAAACTTGATTCGTTGCTTGAACAAAAAACTGACTCCGATGACTCAGAACTAATTGATTCGAAATCGAAAACTGTTACAATTAAAGAAACAATTTCAGAAACTTTAAGTCAAACATCAATATCCCCTGAAGCAGATATTTGTCGCAAATTTTCTGATGAGGATCTTAAAGAAGATAAAATTGAATCATCCCTTGCATGTTTAGAAATATCGGACAGAAAAACACCTCCAACCGCTCCTGTGAGCCCGAATATAAAAGATCAATTTATTATAGATCAAAGGCAAACGTCAATTTTACAATCATCTGTAACCACCTCAACAACCCAATGTTCAGTATCATCCTCTGTACATACAAAAGACATTAACGAATTTTCAGACACATCTTCGTCTAAAGACTTATCAGGAAAATCCAGTCCAGGAATCTTAACATCAGAAAGTCGATCGATACCTACCCCTATAGAACGTAGCTCAACAGAAACGCCAGAATCATCGCCGAAACCAACATCACCATTCCCACGTGTAACAAAAGAGGAAATTAAAAGTGCATCCATTATGAGTACGCCTGATGGAACTAGAACATCTACACCTGACATAACAGAAATTAAAAATTTAGAAAAATCTTCATTAAATGGAAGTTCAGAAAAAATTGTCACTACAACGGTTACCACAATAACAAAAATTATTTCTTCTGACGGTAAAGAAACTGTTACAGAAGAAAAAGTTATAACAACAACTGACAGTACTGATCCAGAAAAAGAAAAAGTAACAGTCACAAAAACTAGAACAACAAGTGAAAGTGAAAAAGGTGATGACTTACCACAGCAACATGCACTACCAACAACAAAAGAAATTAGTGCTTTAAAATCAGAAATAAGAAGTTCTACTCCAGGTAGTGATGATTTTGATCCACATGAAGTTCAATCCCCAAGATCTGATATTAGCTCTGGACAAGCATCCCGTGTCACAGAAGATGAAGAAATTCCTCACTCTCCCTTTAGTGCAACATCACAAGCAGCTCACTCACCTGCTTCCAAATTTTCTTATGAATACGATTTACAACATTCAAGTTCCGGAATTAGTAAAAAGTCTGATATTGACGTTGACGACAGTCAAGATGATATCCCTCCACAATATGGAAGTGAAGAATTAAATTCTGCTCTTCCAATAACATTAACGCACAAAACAGATCCCATGAGCACTTCGTATTATGGCGCTCTTCCAGACACAATAACTGCTATTAAATCCGAACCAATTGCAATAGTTAAGAAAATCACAACACAAACTTTCCCTCAAGCACATGAAGAATCCTTTGAATCATCAGAAGGTGATGGTAGTCTTGAAAAATCAACATGGCTCTCAAAAAAACCTGATACTAAATTTTTAGATGAAGCTGATTTAGATTTTGAGAAGGCATTAGAAGAACATAGACAATTACGCGGTGACGAAGTAATGTCATCAGTTACAGCTAAATATTCATATTCACCATCAAAGGGAGAAGTAGTTTCTGAATCAACTGAAACCCGTTTTCCATTAGAAGATCCAATACAAAAAGTTCAACAAATTAAAAAAATATTTCCATTAAGTGATGAGACTGCCAAAAAAGATATTAAAGATGAAGAAGCAAGTAGTAGTACCAGTAGTAAAACGGAAACTACAATAACTAAATTTACAGAAGATCAAAGCAATGACCAAAATAAAGATAAAGATTCAAAAGATCCATTAAAAGTATGGGGTAAACCATTAGGGCTTCCATCTCCAGCTCCTGTAACTAATGAAAATGATATTAGAACAACACCGAAAAGAGAAAAACGTTTGATATTAAGTAAAACTAAATTTAATAATGAAAAAAATTTAAGAAAAAGATCAGAATCACCTGTAAAAGGAGCAAGAAAAAATTCACCAATATACATGGATTTAACCTACGTACCTCATAATGGAAATTCATATTACTCTCACGTAGAATTTTTCAAAAAAGTTAGAGCTAGATATTATGTTTTCTCAGGCACAGAACCTAGTCGTCAAGTATATGATGCTTTATTAGAAGCTAAACAAACATGGGAAGATAAAGATTTAGGTACGTAATTTTTTTTCTATAAATTATACAAATTAGAAAATTTATTAAATTTTAATTAATATTTGTTTGTATATATTTCAATTACAGAGGTTACTATCATTCCAACATATGACACAGATGTATTAGGTTATTGGGTATCAGAAAATGAAGAACTTCTAGCTAAATATCATATAGATTTATCACCATCAGCTTCACGATGTACTATTAATTTACAAGATCATGAAACATCTTGTTCAGCCTACCGATTGGAATTCTAGGCCACGGGAATGTTTATAGCATTTTCTTCTGACATTCATTCCCAAGAGTTTAGTAATTAAATATAATATCCAATTTAATTCAAAATTATATATAAAAAAACAAAAACAAAAAACCAAAACCAGTTCTTAAAATTTCTTATTTTCACATTGAGTAAAAGAAAAATAAAAAGAAAAACGGTACAAATGACATATAAATTCAAACGAAAGATAAATGGCTGATGGCAGTTACGGCAACCATATTTGGTTGAGCATTTTTAAATTATCGTTCTGTCAAATGTCTAAATCTAAATCGTTTGATTTTTGATTTTAAAAAATTTAAATAAAAATTTCAAGATAATATAAATTTAATACAGGTACGCATAACTTTTATTTTCATAGCTAATCTCAGTATGTTTCAAAAAAAAAAAAAAAAAACTAAACTGAATTTTTAAAAGAAAATGAAAGTTGAAAAATACATAAGTTCAAATGATTAAATTAAAATAAAAAAAAAAATAAAAATAATTAAAAATAAAAAATATAAAACAAAAAAAAACCAAAAAAAAAAATTTTTAAAATAAAAAAAAACTAGTGAAATATTAAAAATATTATGTGCCTCTAAAATGCAATTTGTCAAGTTTATTTTCTTATTTGGAATTTACATTGTTTTTATTTGTAGATAAAATATTTAAAAAAAAATAAAAAATAAAAAAATAAAAGAAACAGAGAAATTAAAATTAAATTTACAATATGAAGAACTGAAAACTTTTTTATATTTAATTGTTTGTTGTTAGTATTACAATAAATATAATTTAACTAACATGAAAATGATATTAATTTTATTAATAACATGTATATATTTTATTGACATTTAAAAATAGTATGTTTAAAGTTAATTCTTTATAAATTTTTGAGTTATAGACAAACAAGAAAAACAAATACACATTTGAAAATGCTATAAATAAAAAAAATAAATATATATACACATATATATATTATACAGGAAAAGGCCAATAAATTACAGCGATTTTGAAAGGAAATATCGAAAAAAAATTAATAAAATTACACAAGATCGAAATTTTGACATAATCCCTTTTTTTCATTTTTATTAATATATTCGTATTTTTCATATTTTCAAAATGGTTTCAATAAATACTATTATTAATTTATAAATCATCATATTATATATACTACTATATATGTATACTAAAATAAAATAAAATGTTGTTATACATATTACATAAAAATTTGATATGGTTGCAATTTCAACAATTACTTAAAAATTAAAATTATGATTAATTATTGTTTATTATTATATGTATATAATAAGCAATTCTATTTTACATCATACAATGAATTAATACATAAAACGAAAATTAATTATTAATAAATTCAAATATCATTGAATATTACGATATTATCACAAAAATATATAAAATGTGATCAAAGAAATAAAATTTCGTATTAACTATTATACATCAGTTTTCATTTGTTAAAAAATGTTGTTTGTCAATACATAACCTAAAATTTATTCGTTATTATATACATACATAAATAATCTGAGAGCCTTAATAGTAGTTAAAAAAAATGAATCTTAAGAAAAAGAAGCTAATTGCAGCCATAAGAATAAATTAATTATACATATTATGTCTATAATATACAATTTAGGCATACTGAAATAATGCTACTTGAATGGCAAATCAAAAATTTTAAAGTTGTTTTGGCAACATTAAATTTGTGTTTTAAAACTTAAAACTTACTTAATATGATAACAAAATTTTAATTATTAATTTATACACATAATTTGTTTACTTATATTATTTCACTCATTTTCAAATTAATTCTCTAATTTCATAGAATATCATAAATCGATCAGTAAAGAAAATAATCATAAAAAAAAATTAGAATTTCAAAAATTGAATTAAAATATATTATATAAAATCCATATACATATATGTAATTCTTAGAATATAAAATTAAAACAAATTTGACTTTGATGAAAATCTTTAAATATATATATATATATATATATATATATATAATTGACAAAAAACAAAAAATGTGAGATTAACAAACAAAACTTTAAGTTATAGTAATATTAGAATATATATATATATATATATATATATATATATATATATATATATATAATAGGATTAATATTAATAAATAAAGAACATAATAAAATTAATAAAATTAATTTGTTATATATAAATATATAATATAAAAATTACATATATATACAAATATATATATAATATCTAGAAGAAATTTTGAGATATTCATCTCATACGTATTTGCAAAAATTCATTTTGAAATTTTAGATATTAAAAAATATTCATTAGAAAATTAATAAAAATTATTAATTAATTATTAACATATAAATACAAAAAAAAAACCAAAAAAAAAAAACAAAAAAAAAATAGCCTGTTGGTAATGTATAAAAAATTAAGAAATCAAAAATATTCTACATACAAAATCTTTTATTAATCATATTTTCATAAGATAATGATAATTTGATTAAAAAAAGAAAATCGTCCATATCTTAATTTCAATTGATTTTTAAAGTGCAAATTATATAATAAACAATTAATTTTTATAAAAGTAAAAAAAAAAATTTTAATTAAAATAAAATAATAAGCAATTAATTAAATACATTAAAGAAAAAAATTTCATTCTTAAAAATTTTCTATAATAACTTTTGCACTTTAAATTTTACAAACATAAAAACCAAAATTATATGATGATAGGCCCAACGTGGAAATGTGCTTCAATTTATGAATATCATTATAAACAAAAGTAAAAAATAAAAAAATTAATAAATGCTCAGTCCATTTTACATTTTACAAATATTTTGCAGTATTTATTATACATAAATATATACCAAACAAGAAAAAATAATATTTTTTTTTTCATCGCCATCGATAAAGTAAAAAACAAAAACCAAATAAATTTTAATCTAAGGAATTCTAAAAAAGTTCTTTTAATTATTATATTTAAAATTTATGTATAACTTAAACAATCAAATAAAAAATTTAAAAAAAAAAAAATTATATTTTGATGGAATTCACTAAACTTTGAAAAAAAAAAAGAAAAAAAAAAGGCTAAACTGAAAAATATCACAGAAATGAAACAAAAATTAAAATCAAATACAAAAATTGTTGCACCCGTCCACGTTATTATATAGTATCAAAAAAGATATTTTAACAACAACAAATATTAACTTAAAAATAAAATACTATTAGAATGTTAATAAAATAAATTATAAAAAATTTTATTTTAAAATAATATGGAATGTATATTTAAACAATATGTATTTAAAATTAAAACAAAACTTGCTGTGAATTAATGTTTTTGATAAAAAAAATAATTTAAAAAAAAATTATTAGTAAAGTAAACCTCTTATCACACAATAAACAAAAAAACAATTTTAGAATTATTTTTAATTTATAAATTTCTTACTTTATATTAAAAACATTATATATATGTATATATATATATATATTTATATATTTCTATTTTATTTTCTTTCAATAATACATTAAACTTAATGTATACTTAAAAATGTCAATGAAATGAATTAGTCAAAAAGAGGCTCTTCTTTACCATTATGTATTAGTCACACATTATTATATATAAATATATAGAAACTTATATACGGAATAAAATAATTGAAATATATTATATTGAAATGATATACATATTAATATATATATATATATATATTACACTTCAATTATTCATTCGCAAATCACATATTGACTATAGAACAAAAACAAAAATTAATCACTGAATTGTGATGAAATCCTTTTAAATAGGATTAAAAAAAAAATTAAAAATTGAACTGATTATGTTAGGACGTACTTAAAAACAAAAAAAAAAAAAACAAGTGAATTTAATTAGGTTGAAAGAATTTTACAAAAACAAAAAATAATTTAATTTTTCTTATTTCAACTTATATACTACAGATTGGATTATATATAATTATTTATCTATAAAATTTAACATTATTAAAATTTATTTCAAATATATAGGATTTTTCAAATTTGATTAGCATTTTTAAAATTTTTTTTTTCTTTTTTTTTTTTTAAATATTAAATAAAAAAAAATGATCAAAATTTACGAAATATGTATTTTAAAACCAATTTTTTATAAAGATATATTTGCTGTAAAAATAATAAAACATAATTTAAAAAGCTTTACTTTATAGTAGAAATAAAAACAAAAGTGAAAAATAAAATTTATTTAGTTAAGTTAATAAATTATTTTTTTTTTAATTTTGCAAAAAAAAAAAACATTTTAAAATTTTTTACGCTTGAACTTATATTAAATATAAGATTTTAAGATGATAAACATTTTTTTATTTAAACTATTTTCATTTAATTCTTGGATAGTTTTTAAAATAACAAAATAAGTATGTATTAAGAATTCGGAAGCGTTAAAAATTAAAAAATTGAAAAGATAGGCGATGGAAAGAAGTGCTTTTTCAAAACAATTTTTATAGGATAGAATATAATTAAATTTGAAAATATTAAAGAATAGGTAAATAATTTTTTTTTTTTTTTTTTTTAAATACAATAATAGATTTATAATAATTTTTTCAATTTAAAAAAAAATATATATATATATATTTTAAAGTAAAATAGTTGGAAAAACAAATGCAAAAGCTATTTGACTGAAATTCATTTATAATATTTGAACAAAATAAAAATGGAATTATATACATTAAAATTCAAACACACAATATCATAAATATTAGAAGAATAAGAAAAAAAAATTTAATAAATTAAAATAAACTAAAATATTCCTTTTCATAAAAATAATATAGAAAGATATAAAAAATCTTATATGAAAATTAAAATTTAATTAAAAACATCAATAAATATAATCTTAAAGAGGAGTGAGTACAAGCAAAAAAAAAGTATTTTAATTTATATATATATATATTTTTTTTTTGTTTTAGATCACATTCTATACTAAACAGCAAATCAAAAATGATATAATTTTTCTCTAATAAAATATTTTAAATGACTTTATATATAAGTCTTGAATAAACTTATATAATATAAGTCCAAAACAAAAAAACTTATAATAATTTGAAATAATTCTTTAAAATTAAAATTAAGCTCATTTGATGCAAAAACAAAAAAAAAAAAATTAATTCTGCAATTTAAAATAATATCAAATAAATTATAAAAATAACAATTATTATAATACCAGAAACACTTCAATTGAATCAGCAAAAACAAAAAAAAAAAAAAAAAAAATCAAAACAAAAAAAAAATAATTTATATTTATAAATCTCGTGCTAAAAACTAAAATACAAAACAAATAAATAAAAACAAAAGAAAATTAAATGTTAAAATTAAATAAGATAAATTATTAGAATAAAAATTGAAATTTGAATTTATAAAATAAAAAAAAAAAGAAATAAAAAAAAAATTTATGATAATTGTAAAATCATAGATCTCTTATTAAATTGAAAAAAAAACTATTAAAAGTTTTTAATGTCCTATTCAAATTATAAAAATACTATACATAAAATAGGTTATAAAATCCAAAAATACTAATTGTTAAGAATTAAAAAAAATTTGTATTTTATTCTCATTTAAGAATTTTTCTAATTTTTAAAAAATTTAAAAAATAAAAAACAAAAACCACATTATATTCTTATTTAGTTATTTTCATTATCAAAAATTTAAAAAAAAAAATTTATCATAAAAATTGAGTTAAAATTTATTTAAAAAAAAAAAAATTTTATACGACATACAAATAAAAGAAAAGAATAAAGAGTAAATAAATAAATTTTTTGAAAAACACATTCATATATATATATGTAAAAACTAAATATATATAAAATCATTTATCTTTAATTCTTCTCTTAAACTTAATATTTAGCAATGAAACTATATATATTGGTACTTTTTGTTTAAGTACTCCAATTAAATATTAAGTTTTTCTTTATATTACATACATAAAAACTTATTATTATATTGTTTTCATCATTACAAAATTTAACACAAATATTGCATAGCATTAAAATAAAAAACAAATAAAAAAAAAAAATAAAAAAAATGATCGTAATTATATGTTACATAAAATGTATTTTAGTTGTACTCTAATAAAGTAGAATATATAATTTTACCAATGAAAAAGCTTGAAATAAATATTAACGAAAAATAAATATTAATTGTTTTATTTTTAAAAAATTATAAGATTATTAGAAATTCCCTTTTTTTTTCTTGCTCTTCACTTTCGTTTCGTTAAGAAAAATTACAGAACTAAAATAAGCAAAAAAATTTATCATTATTTAAGTAAATATATTTAAACGATTGAAAGCATAAAGTAAAACCAAAAACTTACCCTTTGGGAAATTCGGTAAGGTTTAATATATATGGACATATATTTTGTATAATTATTATTATTATTTTTTATTGAATATAGTTTGAAATATACACAATAGTGATTTTAACAAGCACGTTACATATTTATGTATAGCTTTACCATAGCAAAGCTAGCAAAATAAATCTTGAATTGTCAAATTTATCTATCCAAATTGTATTAAGAGTGTGTGCATAATGAGTTGTTCCAATTCTAATTGAGACATAATTTCATATGACTAATTTATACATTGAATTACATTGAATTTGAAATTTATTTGTATAGTCTTAAAATTATGTTAGGTTAAAAACTTTGAATTTTTTATTGACAAATTAAATTGTTTGAGAAATGTCCATTTAGTGTCTAGGAAATTGGAATTAGTGTTTGAATAGGCCCACAACTTATAAGGAAAAATTATAAAATGGCTATAATGCTACATTATTTGGAATATTTTTTATTTATTATATCAGAATTATCTAAATTTTTATACTAAATCTATCTATCTATCTATTTTAAATGACTATAACTATCTAAACTGCTTTCTAACCATGGAGCCCTATTCTATAAATGACCAACTTATATTTCAATTTTAATCATTATCTAAATTTTCATACAAAATTTTTCGATACATAATTTTGGGAAATTAGTAATGATCATCATGTGTAAGTTAAATATAAATCTGAAGTACTAATATTAATATAATATAAATAATTACTTCAAAGTAGTAAAAGTATATTTAAAAGAAAAGTTTATTAACTCAAAATTATTATTATAAATTTATTTACCTGAAATAAGTAATTTCTTCAAATGTTATATTACATATTAGTAATAAAATAGCTATGTAAATGGCGCGTAAAATTTTTCTTTCGCTTAACCCGAATGGAAAAATTTTAGAATTGTTACTTTTGAATGTTTTTATATCAAAAAAAAACTTTTTAATAACTTAAACTTACTTATATAGAAATTTTCACATTTATTAACATAAAAATAAAATTAAATTCACACTTTAAAGGTGTTTTTTTTTTTATTAATTTTGTTAGAAACGAAATTTATTCTTTTTTTAATTTTCGAATTATCTAAATAATGTACCGTTAAGCTTTATTCATATAAGTTTCACCAACTTAATAAAAAAAACTCTATCGGTACATGATGATAACTACAAAAATTAAAATTTTAGTCTGAAATATTTCACATCAACAGCTTGAATAAAATGCCGTTCATACTATAAAAAAAACAATGCTTTTTTGAATCTGACATTTTCAATTATGTTTTTTTTTTTCAGTAAAGGCTCGATTTTTATAGTTTGCTTCAAAAACTTTTCATTTTTGTTGTCTATTTTCAGTACGAAATTTTTTCGAAAATATTGAGTAGACCTAATAGTACCGATCTAGGCTGATAAAATTGATAGTATTGTGGTACATACTTTCAACCTCTTAACAAAACTTTTGATACTTTCATAGTACTTCAAGATCTCAAAAAAAAATTTCTTTTGAAATTTGCTTACATTTTCTACTCACAGATAGCGCTATAGTACTTAATAGAAAAATGTTAGGTTTAAGTAAAAAAAAACTATATTTTTAAGTGGCCAAAATATGTACCTAAATGTAGTATATAATATCAAATGAAATTTTAATGTGGTATGGAGTGCTACTAATTTTTATATAATGTGCTATGAAGTAAATAATCCGTAACATTCTATAGCGAATCTTGCAAAAAAAAACAACTTTCAACTGTAAAATTTATTCAAATTTTTTTAAGAATGTGTGCCTAATGAATTGACTTATATTCTAATATTGTTCCACATTTGATATATAAATTATTAAATGAGTTTGAACTATTTTGAATTTTAGCTGTTTTATGCTTTAATTATTTAATACTTTATATAAAATTAATATATTTTTAATTGATAATTGAAAATTTTGTAATGCTTATTGCCAAATTGAATTGTCTACGAAATGTCCATTTAATGCATAGGGAATTATAATTAATGTTTGATCAGGCACACAACCCAAAAAATATTTAAAAAAAATTGTAAATGGCTATAAATGATAATGAATCTGGAATATTATTTATTTATTATATCATAAATTTTGTTAATAATATATTTCAAATAATTAACATCTAAACTGCTTTTTTACCAAGATTGCTTTTTTAAAAATGACCAACTTATATTACAGTCATTAATTTTTTGTACAAAAAATTTCTATATATCGTTTGGGGAGAAATTAAAAAAGAATAATGGGTCATCTTTCACAATGTAATATAGATAAATATTTTGTATATGTTTAGTCTGCAGTACTTAATTAAAGTTTTTTTTTTTTTTAATTTAGTAAAATAAATTTACTTACTTGGAATAAGTAATTTCTTCAAATGTGATATGTGATAATAAGTGAATAACTAAATGGCGCGTAAAATCTTTCTTTCGCTTAACCTGAATGGAAAATTTTTAGAATTGTTACTTTTGTATGTTGAATGTTTTTATATCAAAAAAAAACTTTTTAATAACTTAAATTTACTTATATAGAAATTTTCACATTTATTAACATAAAAATAAAATTAAATGCACACTTTAAATGTTATTTTTTTTAAAATTAATTTTAATAGAAAAGAAATTTATTTTTCCTTTCATTAATTTTCAAATTAACTAAATAATGTACCGTTAAGCTTTATTCATACAAGTTTTGCCAACTTAATAATTGATATAACTGCAAAAATTAAAGTTTTAGTACGCTCTGTTTACACTGAAACATTTCACACCAACAAAATAAAAAAATGCCGTTCATACTTAAAAAAAATGCCTTTTTGAATTTGACATTTTCAATTATAATATGTTTTTATTTTAATAAAGGCTCGTTTTTACAGTATTAAGAAAATAGTTAAATTGTAATAATTAAAAATAGACATAAAATTTATTGAGTAACTATGTATAATTGGAGATCATATTTCGAAAATACGGATTCAGAAAAATGTGTGAACTATTCTTAACTAACTGACAATTTGTTAGTAAATTGAAAGTTAAATTTAGTTAAAATCCATATCCTAGGTAGACTGTTCAAAATTGAAGCAATAAATTTGTTTTATTGTATATATTTTTTTTTTTAAAAATTAGAGTAGGACATTCAAAATTGAATGAAAATTGAATATTGTGAATGAGAACGGAAAGATTTTGTAAAATGATATGCCAGCCAGATTGCCAGCATTGCTAATACATATTTGATATCACTTTTTTTGACACATTGAAAATGTCATTCTTCCAACATATTCTTCTTCTTGTTTTTTCTATCAACAAAATAATAAATAAATGCTTTGATGAATAAATAATTTATTATAAATCGTTTTTGTTTTCATTAGGAGACAAAAATATAAAATATGTCTTCAATAAGGTATAGGGGAAAAAAGGATATATTAGAAATTACTAGGAACCTGGATGCATTTGGGAAAATTCCAGTAAGTTACCAAAAAATACGATTTCATGCATATTTTCGCTTAAAATAATTTTTTAATAACTATCATGTTTTTAGGATGAGTACCAAGAAAAATCTGAAGTTGGTGGTACAAGTATGTAAATAACAAAGTATATAATATTAATTTAATTAAAATTATAATACTTTATTTAATTAACTTATAATACTTCATTATTACTTAATATAAAATTGACACATTTTATTTTCTTTTTTAGTTTCTCTTGTGAGTCGACTACTCATACTTTACTTAATTTACAGTGAAATTTCGTACTATAGTAGAGCAAATTTATTATTTACATTTAAACCGGATATTAATTTAGACATGAAAATTCGAATGAATGTAGATATTACTATATCGATGCCTTGCATAGGTCTGTCAGGAGTTGATTTAATAGATGATACAAAACAAGATGTATTTTCATATGGAATTTTAAAAAGAGAAGGTAATGTTATATAAAAGCATTTAGGAATAAAATATTTATTTAATATTTTGCGTAAATTTCATAAATAGGTACTTGGTGGGATTTAGATGCAAATCAAAGAGTATATTTTGACGAAATGCAACATGTAAATAAATATTTGCGAGAAGAGTATCATTCGATTGCCGATTTATTATTCAAAGATATTTTAATGAAAGAACATGAAAGTACTGGAAGTCTTCACCATGAACAGCCATCACGAACGCATAAACCAGATAAACCTTTTGATGCTTGCAGATTACATGGGACATTTTTAATTAATAAAGTTGCTGGTATATATAAATTTGTGTTATCAATTGAATAATACTCTAATTATTATAGCTTTATTTAATAATTTTTATTATACAATTTTATATATGTATATAATTACAAAACTAGTATTATTACCACTTTTACTTAACAAACAAATTTACAATCAATCTTTCAATATTTTAGGAATTCTTCATTTTATAAGTGGTGAAACTTTATCTTTTGGATTTTCGAACAATCATTGGCATTTAAATGAATTTCATCGAGTTCAAACAAATTTTTCACATAGGATAAATAAATTAAGTTTCGGAGAGTTAGCTTCTCGTATTGTTCAGCCATTGGAAGGTGACGAAAAACTAGTTCCTGGTATGAATTTATAATTATAATATATATTTTTCAAAATAATATTTCTTCAATTTTATTTAAAACAGAAAAGGCTGTAATGCAATACTTTATAGAAATAGTTCCGACTGAAATCCGTAATGTGTTTTCAACAATTGACACGTATCAATATTCAGTAAAAGACAATTTAAGAATTGTTGGTAAGTTCATTAATTTTATTATTATTAATATTATTTTTTTTTTTTTATCTATTTAATAATAATAATTACATTGGAAATTCTAAATTATAAATTTACTCTATTCAAATAACTTACAAGAACTTAAAATTGAAATACCTTTAGTTTCTTTCATAAAATACAAAGTTATAATGCCTGCTAATATTTGTAAAAATGCTGTTAGAAAAATATAAGCATTTAAATTAAAATATTGTGCATTTAAGAAAAGTATTATAATTATGTGACACAAATATTCTAAAGTAAATATGAAATAATTAAAAAATGGTTTTGAATGAAAATTAAAAATTTCACCTAACATTACTGAACTTGAATTACTAAGGCCTGAGCCGACAAATGTTTGATAAGATATTATTAATATTGATAAAGTGCAAAAAACAGGATTTGAAAATTTTATAACAATAGGTGGAGCTAAACTTATTATAATACTACTAATTATTATTAAAATTATTCCACTACAAACAGCTGATATAATTAAAAATAAACGACGACCAACACCATCTATAAATATGACTATTAAAATTTCAGTAAAAAATCGAGGTAATATATACAATGTAATTCCATTCAAACCAATCCATCTTGTTATGTAAGATAAAAAAAGTAAATTTAAAGTTAATCCATTTCCAAATACATATGCAATTCTAATTAATCCAATTTTACAAAACAATAAGTATTTTTGTTTTGTAAAATAAACAATCGGTAAACACCGATAAACATCTTCAAAACCATAATTAACAAACTTCTGAATTTCTTGCAAATCATTAATAATATCAAAAGTTTCATAAACTTCATTATGTACCTTTAACATAACTTCTCTTGCCATCAGGTTATTTCTTTTAAAAGTCCAAAAAGCTGGTGAATCTATTACAAAGAAAAATGTAGCAAATATACTTAAGATTCCGCATATAATAAGTACTATTCCATTGGAATACCAAAACCATTTTTGTTCAAATGATATTTTAACAGTTTGTACAGAAATTTTTAATCCAATGAGTATACCCGTTGTTATTCCGACCTGAAGTAAAGCAATATTCCATCCTCGTCTAGAATTAGTGGACAATTCACTGGCATGAATAATGCTCGATATACTAATTAAACCATTGGATATACCTGATAAAAAATTTCCAATCAATAATACATACAAATTTTTCCACATTATTAGTAATAATATTCCGTGTACGATAACAAGCAAACCACTTACGTACTAAAAAAAAAAAAAAATATAAAAACAATAATTAATTCCATTTATAGATTTTATATTGAAAATTTTTAATATTTACATTGAAGATTTTTTTTTCAACTTTAAATATTGTTAAAAATGCAATTGAGGCACCAATAACAGAACCAAGGCAAAATATTGTGGAAAGCCCTCGCATTGATTGGTTAGGACCATGAGGTTGTGGTAGAATACATATAGTCCATGATATTATTAAGCCAGCTGTAACTCTTAATAAAAATGCTGCAACGATATGACAATAATATATATATATACTTATATAAATACAATTCTATATTAAATACTTTACATACTAATTTCAAATATATACTATATAATTTTTAAAAACTATAAGTATAGCATTTAGCTACTATAAATGACTAATTAATGAACTTGAATTACTCACCTGCTGTAAAAACATTTAACATTTTCCAGTTTCTTTTAGAGTATGTAATTGAAGTATATGTTTGATCTTCGACTGTAAATATTCCGGTGTCATTGGTATAACTATTACTTTTAGTATCCGTCATTTTTGTTATCATAAAATTTACTTAAAATCAATTTTCTAGACAATAAATCTTAAATAATATCTTTAAGCCAATATTTCTAAACGAAATAAGTAACTGCTGTTAGTTACCAAAAAAATTAATCAACTTTGTTTTAAGGAAAAAAAAAAGTAATTGGCATTAAAGGTATTATTAATAAAAAAATTTAAATTTTACTAAAAAATAAAAAACCGCAGAAGATGATTTAAATAGTAATTTTTATTTTGTTTTTGTGGTTTAAAGCTTGAATTCGAATTAAGTGTGAAATTTTTCAAATTTAACAAAATGTTATTCATTACAAAAAATTATCTGTTATAGATTCACATAAAAATTCCTATGGACTGCCTGGAATATATTTTAAATATGATTGGGCTGCATTAAAAGTTGTTATAACCCCCGATAGAGAGAACATTGTGAAGTTTACAATCCGTTTGTGTTCAATAATTGCTGGTATAATTAAAATATCAGGTAAATTTTTATTTTTAAATTTTGAAATATTTTAAATTGTTTTTTTTTAGGTATACTAAATAACTTAATTCAATTTTTACATCGTTGTTTTTTAAGAACATTAGCACCACATATATTCAACAAGAAAAATACATTCTTAAACAGTCATCATAAAATGGAATTGCCAATCGTTAATTCAAATAAAACATCAAAATTATCAATAGCCGTTACGAACAATTTAAATAATCATTATAATGTAAGAAATAGTTTATTAAGTGAAGCAAATCTTGTACCAAATGAAACAATACCAATATTTGTAAATAAATAAACTGTTGAAAAAATATTTTTAAGTTTTTTTAATCATGTATATTTGTATTATAATTATTCATTTATTATATATTTTTATTAAAAAATTACAATTTTTACATAATAACATAAAAATAACAAAAATAATCTATTCTTGTAATCTTTTATGTCCCATAATTATTTTAATTGCTTCAATTCCAGTTTTAACCGTTTTTTCTACATCGTGTTTATCACCAATTAATGGATTAATTTCAGCTATATCAAAACCTTTTACTTTTCCAGTATCATGAAATTTTTCTAAAGTATAAAAAATTTCGCGTAATGTAAGTCCACCTGAAACTCTAGTTCCAGTACTAGGAGCTATGGTTGGATCTAGGGAATCTTAAAAAAATAATATAATTAATTTTTATTTTAAATTATGAAGTTTTTATATTATTTACTTACCTACATCAAAACTAATATGAATATTGCTATCTTTTCCAATTAAATCTAGAATCATTTCAACAACTTTTGGTATACCCAATTTTTCAATTTCCTTAACGCAATAAAAAAAAAAATTAAAATAAATTGTTTTTTTTTTTTTTTTTTTTTAATTTAAACAAATTACCGTCATTCCAAATGCTTTAATTCCTTGTTCTTTAATAAAAGAATATTCAAATAATTCAACATCTCGAAGTCCAATATAATATAGATTTTTAACTGGTAAACTGTAAAGAAAAAGAATAAATCTTTAATATGCAAACCTAGGCTAGAGTTTAGCATTACGAATATTTAACAATTCTTATATTTTGAGACAAAAGGCTTACGTAGCAGTTATTTTTGTATTTATTTTTAAATTCTTTAATCCTCAATTTTTAATGAATATTTACCGTTTATATTTAATTAACAGATATTTTAAATAAAATATGTATGATATAAAATGTAAATTTAAAAAAAAAATTGTAAATTAAAATTATTTCAACAAAATAATTTTTTTAACTTAATTTTTTTTGCACTTGCAATTTTAACATTTCAAATTTTAATTTTGTTTTGTTTGTATAGAGAAGAAAGTACTAACAGAAAAAACATAATAAATGTATTTATTAAATTCTAGATTGGATAATAATACATGGCTATAAAACTACAAGAGTATAGAACTTCAAATGAAAAACTCCTTCAACTACAAGACAACATTTGATATAGATACAATTTTTATTTTGTTTGCTTCAAATAAAAAAAAAAAGTATAAATTCCCATTTCCCCTATCAGGATTGAATTTGAGAAATAAGAAATAATACAGCTATAAATACATACAATTCATATCACACATACTTGATTTATGTAAAGTAAACAAACAAAAATTTTGTAAATATATCTATCACTTTCATTTATATGACTATTTTAGCAATTGCGCAATAGCTGTCTCATATATCACCATTCATTTATTTTATTTGTGTTTATTATGCTCTACTAAGTTTTTTAATATACTTACACCTAACATGTAGTATATAAATTGTACGTGCAATCATATTTATGTTTTAATTTTCAAGCTTCAATCTAAGTGTAACTAATGTGGCCTGGCCAGATGTAATTATAATTAGATTCAAATAATTTGATTAAAATGCTAAATATTCATTTTAAAAAGCTGTTTTAAATTTGCTACAATGTAGTAAGAATAATCTTTTACATAAAAACTTATTGTCTATTGGTCTTTAACCATTTCAGCAAATCATAATCATAGTCTATAGGGTGGAAATATCATAGAAACATCAAGACATTTTTATATAATCCACAGATATGAAAACTTTTATCGATTGGCCATAAAATGCAGTTGTAGTTGCATTTCACAATGTCTTTGTCTTTCACAGTGTTACTGTTTCCAATCCAATTCATTGAACAAAATTTTTGGTTTGATGGAACGAGTGTGAAAGACGAAGTATGTGCAACTACAATAGCGTTTAATATGACTTTGATTAGAAATAAATAATATTTTTAAATATAAATATATACCTACAAATCTCCCTAAATTCATTTTTTTTCAACCAAAGATTTTACATTAAACTGAAAATGTTAAGGGTATTGAGAAAAAGAAGTGTCAATTAAAATCAAATAAAAAATTGATAACACAATACAAAAAAAAGTCGAAAAAAATTTTTAATATCAATAATTTGTTATGATTGGATAAGTACAATAAAATTTAATGTATTGCATCGAACTCTTGAACTAATATTTCTAATGTTTTTATGCTTTTTTTTTTGCTGTTTTGTATATGTATAAAAATTAAAGGTATAAAATTAATGTTAAATCTATCTCGTTCTCGTTTCATGAATTGCGCTTTGAATTCTATTCACTATTCATTCATTCACTGCCATTATCCATTTCTTTTGCCGACATATCACTTTCGTGTGAACCTTTCAAGAAATTTGTGGACTGAAATTTTATCGTCCGTAAATTAAGTCGCTTGGTTTGGAAAAAAAAAAGAAATAAAATAATTTATTCTACATATTTAGTAAAAAATTAATTTTTAAAAAATATTTATTATATTATATTGTGAATAAAAATAAATATTTTGAGTTAAAAAAAAATAATTTCAATTCATATACATAGTATTTGTAATTATAGTACAATTCGAGGAATAAAAATTAAAGCAGAATTCCGCCATAATAGATCATAGAACGATTCACAAAAAAAGTAAAATACTACAAATAAATTAGATAATTTTATACGCAAAGAACAGTTTTTTTTTTATATAGTCAAAAAGTTAATTTATTTTATACGTACGTACTCCTAATAAGGTTTAAGGTATTCTAATTTGAAAAGTATTATTTATTGCTATCTATTTATTTAATAAAATATATGTGCTTCTAAAACTTAAATTTAAACACTTAAAAAAATAAAATAAATTTTAAAATACATAATTAAAAAATAGTAAATGTGTCTAAATGAAAAATTAAAAATTTGTGAGCTACGAAAGAAAGAAAATTGTATGTATTTTAATTAAAATTAATCTAATAAGAAATTTAATTTGATTTTACGGAAATCCTTTTCATAAAAAAGTAAAAGTTAAAAAAAAAAAAATTCATATTAGAAAAATCGATATATTGATTGGCTACATGAAAAAATAGTTATTTTAAACACATTCACAAATTTGGAGAAAATTTCCTTAAAAAAAAAAAATTCTTTAAAGCATCATTTGAAAAAGTATAGTGTGTATTCATTTTATTGGGTAATTTGAGTTCTTATAAAAACAAAAAAAACACGAAAGTAAAATTATAACTTCATAATAAGGAGAAAAATATAATGACAAACGCTGGTGGGGTAGAAACACAAACTATTAATCAAACAGCAGCAGGTCAACAACAAATTCAATTACAGCAACAACAACAAGTACAGCAAGCTATTATGCAAGTTCAGCAACAACAAGCTGCTGCTGCGGCCGCCGCCGCAGCAGCTGCTGCAGCTAATCCAGCTGTAGCTCAGGCAGCAGCTACACAAGCAGCAGTTGCAGCTGCAGTACAACAAGCACAGGTAATATGGCTTTTTTTTTTTTTTAATTTTCATTTTAAATTAAATAAATATGGTATACTATATAAAAAAAATACATTTTATTTTATAAAAATAACATTAATAAATGGTTTTAATATAATTTTATCAAATTTAAATAAAATGAATAATACATTATGCTAAAGAAATTAATTCTATCCTAATTTCATCAAAACATAAAGAAAGCCATAAAAATTACAATTTTAGTTTTAATATTAATTAGTGCTTTATAATATTTATATGTACTAATAAATTTGCATTATTTTAGGTTCAAGCCGCTTTACAACAACAAAACGGCAAAATTATGGAATCAAATGAAACCCGAACAAATCTCATTGTAAATTATTTACCACAAACAATGACTGAAGATGAAATACGTTCATTATTTTCAAGTATTGGTGAAATTGAAAGTGTTAAACTGATTCGTGATAAAAATCAAACATATTTGGATCCATTAAATCCAAATGCAGTAAAAGGACAAAGCCTAGGCTATGGTTTTGTTAATTATGTCAGACCACAAGATGCTGAACAAGCAGTTAACGTATTGAATGGTTTACGTTTACAAAATAAAACAATAAAAGTATCATTTGCTCGACCCAGTTCAGATGCTATTAAAGGAGCAAACTTATATATTTCTGGTTTGCCAAAAGCAATGACTCAACAAGAATTGGAAAGTATATTTGCACCATTTGGCTCAATAATAACATCAAGAATTTTACAAAATGCTGGCAATGAATCACAAACAAAAGGTGTTGGATTTATAAGATTTGATAAGCGAGAAGAAGCTACACGAGCTATTATTGCATTAAATGGCACCACACCAAAAGGATGTACCGATCCTATTGTTGTGAAATTTTCAAATACACCTGGTACAAATACAAAATTATTACAACCACAATTACCAGCAGCATTTTTAAATCCACAATTAGTAAGAAGAATTGGTGGGGCTATGCATACACCAGTGAATAAAGGTTTGGCACGTTTTTCACCAATGGCTGGAGATATGCTAGATGTAATGTTACCTAATGGTTTAGGTGCAGCTGCTGCTGCTGCTGCTACAGTTGCTGCTGGACCAGGTGGAGCATACAGTATATTTATATATAATTTGGCTCCAGAAACAGAAGAAAGTACATTATGGCAATTATTTGGTCCATTTGGAGCTGTTCAAAGTGTTAAAATTGTCAAAGATCCTTCAACAAATCAATGTAAAGGTTATGGATTTGTATCAATGACAAATTACGATGAGGCTGCAATGGCAATCAGAGCACTAAATGGTTATACATTAGGCAACAGAGTTTTGCAAGTCAGTTTTAAAACCAACAAACCAAAGTAAATATTATTTTTAAAAAAAAATTTTAAATAAAAAAAAAAAAAAAAAATTGACTTATTTCTGCTTAATTTAAAAATTGATATAATTTTTGAGAAATAATTTTTTTTTTTTTTTTTTCATTTATATTTTTTTGTTGAATTTTAACTTTAGTTAAACAATACTACTAACTATTTTCTTTCTATTTTTTTTTTTTTAAAGCTTATTTTAGATCAACATTGTCTAAAGCCCAATAGAATATTAAATACATTTAATAATCTATCCAAAATTTAAGTAAGAGTTATTATTATTAATTTGATTGAAATAAAAAAAAAGCAGGTTATTATTCAATTTATAATTTTCAAAATCTTTTTCATTTAGATTAAATTGTCTAAACACGTTTTTTCTAATTCATTAATTATTTTCGTAAATTATATTTTGTTTAATATATTTATTTATATATATATATATATATATATATATATATATATATATATGTATCTATATGTATATGTACACATATATATATATATATATATATATATATATCTTTTTTTATATTTAAATATTTTCATGATAAATAAGTCATAATTTAAACATTTTAAATTATCAAATAAGGTATAATATATTTATTTATTTTTTTCTTAAATTTCAGTGTCTTGACAAATTAAATTGTTAAAAAAATGTAAACAAATTGACCAAAGCTAACTTGGGAATATCGAAATAATAACATAATAATTCATTTTTTAATTCATTTTTCTTCAATATGTGAAACAATACAATTACAAAATTTTCAATTTTATGTTTTATGGATTCTATATATTTTCGTTTTTAACTTAATAATTTTATAGCAAATTAATAATTCATTTTTAGACAATAAGTTTTATATATACAAAAAAAAAAAAAAGGAAACAAATAATATTAGCCCTCAGTTATTTTGTAAATTTCGTATTTAGAATAATTTAAATCAAAAGTTTAATAAAAACTAAAATATAATAAACATGTACGAAAAATACTTTAAAGTTTCGTACCTTCCAAAAACAAAAATAAAATAACAAAAAAAAAATGATTAAATGTCGCATAAAAAATGTAAACATTTTTAAAACCATTTAAATGGTTATGTATATTTGGGCTATATGACAATTAAAACAATTTTGTAAAATAAGCTAAAAAAATTTAATAATGTACACATAATATATATGTGTATGTACATTCATATACGTATGCTATGTGTATTAATAATATTTCATAATGTGTAAAAGCAAAAAATTAAATAATTGTGCACTAATTCTTTTTTTCTATTTTTTTTTTTTTTTTTTTTTTTTGTAATAATAAAAAAATAAGTTTAGTTTTTAAATTGTAAGAAGTTTATACATAATTTTCTTTTTAGAATTAAGTTCTTAAATTACAACAAAAAATTAAATCAAGAAAAAAAGAGATTTAAAACAAAAAAAAATAATTTATTTAACTGAAATCTCTTTAAAAAATAATTTTTCAACATAGAATTAAAAAAACTAAAAGCGTTTCTAGTCAAAATATTAAGAAAAAATATATGTATAATAATTAAATATTTTTTTTTTCAATCAATTCGTATTACCATCATCATAATTTTCTCTAAAATTTATTGGCTTAATTTTTTTTTCTCTTTTTCTTTTTTTTTTTTTTTGGTTTTGTTAATTTCATAGTTTAAAATAATTAGAAAAATTAAATAAAATGGTAATTGGATTAATATTTAAAAGGTAAAAAATTTATATTGATTAACGAGAAGAAAAAAAAAACAAAAAATAAAATAATATAAAAATCATTAAAACCCTGTGGCAATATATAATATATAAATATAGAGTAGTACATATAATACTAATAATGTGCAGCTTTTAGAAAATATTTATTTATAAAAATTATATAATTAAAAATTTAAGAAAAATACAAAATTACACATAATGCGTTCCATTATACGGAAAATTCCAATATTCCTTTTAAAAAAAAAAAATTAATTTTTAAATTTTTTATTTTTGAATTTTGAGTTATGATAAAAATTGGTAAAAACAAAATATAATAGGTACATATTTTAATTGTTGATATTTTTTTCTATACTTTTTCAATTTAAAATATTCTTTAAATCTCAATAATATAAAATTTCAAAAAATTATTTAAAATTTTTTCTTTACATTTATAACAACTTTTTATTTTAACTAAAACTTTTTTTATTTAAAAGAATTTATTTTTGAATTTTAATTTTATTGATAACTTTCAAAACACAAGATATTCAAGTTTGCTATATACTAATCGCGCAAGATTAACTTTTTATAGTTCCTCACATTTTTATTAAAATCTATACTGATGATGTTTATCACACTCTAAAGAGTCACTCCAAAGATGACTACTGCAAAAGATACTTCAATGAAAACAAAAAGTGTGGATCTTGCTATATATGAACATGCGTATTATGTTATAAATTCAGCAAACATTTCAAATAGTTTGTTTGTGTGTTTTTTTATTTTTTAACATAATGTAAACTCATTATGAATAAGTGAAAATCACTTTTTAATACTTATAATTAAACTTGGAATACGGTATTCAAAAAATAATAATTTATTATGTTAAAAATCTTGTATCCAGTTGTTTTAAGCATTTATATTTTCAAAAATTTACAACATATTATATATTATATACATCTATAAGAAAATATATCAACGAAATAATATGTACATGTAAACTTTTCGGTATTATTTAAAATGTGTTATCTCATTAAAATTAAAAATTTTTTTTTAATAAAATTAATTTAAACTTAATTTACATATAAATAAAAACTTGTTTTTAAATTAAAAAACTGCGGTTAAAAATAACTGTAGAAAATATTAAAAAAAAAAATAAAACAAAATTTTACACATATTTATGACGCTCTATATATATATTAAAAAATAAATAATTAAAAATAAAAAAAAACAAAGATATATATATATAAATATAAATAAACTATATATACATACACATTTTGTTTGTGCAATAGTTTTAATCTTAGATAAAATATTTTAAAAATATTTATTTATAAAAGTAAAAAAAATTAAGAGAATTAAAAAAAAAAAATTAACTTTTTTGTTGTTTTTAGCCAAAATGATGGCTCCGAAAATTTTATTCGAATTAGCAAGAAAATAAAATTAAGTAATTAAAACAATAATAATTTATTTATCTAAAAGTTAGGTAAAACAAAAATAATATACAATGCATGCACATACATGTCTATATTATTAATATATATTATATAAGGACATCTTTTTTTATATCAAAGTTTATAAATATGTATGTGAATGTGTGTACGTATACAAATTGAGGCTTATTAATATTTTGTTGTAAAATTTTTGGACTAAAAAATAATTTTGAATTTTTGATTTAAAACAAAAATTGATTTGAGATGTCTTTTATAGAAAAACTAAAAATTATCTTAATCAAAAAACAAAAAAAAAACAAAATTCGAAATATAATAAAATTTTGCAACAAAATATGTTTTATAATTTTTCAAAAACAAAATATTTATAAAAGAATTTTTACTACTATTTATTATTTATATAAAAAATACACCTAATTAATATGATGATAAAAACAAAAAAAAAAAAACAAAAAAAATTTATATGAAAGAGACTAACAATTTTTATTTTTTTTGTGTAATTTATGTGTTTCTCTTTTTTTATTATTAAAAAAAAAAAAAAAACAAAAAAAGCAACAAAAAAACGTAAAATATTTTGAAAAACATTTTTTTTTTTTTTTTTTTTTTGTTTAATTTTGGATTTTAATATATATTTTTTGTACTTTAATTTTATTTTCTTTCTCTTTATTAGTTTAAATCTAAATGTAATTTCTCAATTATAATTTTAAAAATATTTTAGAAAAAAAAAAACAATACAAACAAAACAAAACAACACATTTATGATTTAATTTTCATTTTCATTTTTTTTTTTATTTTTTTTTTTTTTTTTTTTTAGTTATAATTTAATTTATATTAATTAATATTTATATTCACATAGAAACGAAATGTTCATGTAATTAATAAACATTATATATATTTAAAAAAAAAATTTTTTTTTTTTTTGTTTTTTAAGTTAATTTTAAATAATTTTTTCCTTATGTTTTTACATTTTTATTTTGTGTATTTGTTTAAATTTCTTGGGTATTGGTTTTTTTATTTTTTATTTTTATTTAAATATATATATAAATTGCAATATTTAATTTTAATTTTGCTTTAAAAATATAATAATCTGTATAATTAAATAATAATTATTGTTTCTATGTCATATGAAAAATCTATGTCTAATATATATATTTATATATATATATTTATAATTTAATCTTTATTTTAATTAATTTAATTTCCTATTTTTTTTTTTTTTTTTAATTTTGATTTAAAATAGAATTTTAAGTTTACCGAATAAAAATATAAATACTTAATATTTCTTCAATTAAGTAGTACACTTTTCAAATTTATTAAAAATGTTGATTGAAAAATTTAAAATATATAAATTGAATTATTCAATTAGGAGAAATCAATATATAAATTGTTTTTATATCTTAACATTTTAATTTGATTATTAAAACTTAAAGCAATTTCTATTTCTATAATGGTTTTATAACATTGTGAAATGACCAAATTTAATAACAATAAAATATAAAATTTTATTATAGAATAGAATTCGGTAAACTTTTTTTTTTATTCTAATTCATATTTCATACACCTATTTTATTTTTATTTCATTTAAAAAGAAAAAAAAAACAATTTTTTTTTTTATTTATACATTTTTAGAATTTTATAATTTTTCTTTTAATATACATATTTGAATTTTAATTTTGTATTTATAATTTTTTATTAATAAAGATTTTAGTTTGTGTCCTTAAAAAAAAAATATTATTTTTTATTTTATTTTTATTTTTCTCTCTTGCATTGTATTATCTTAATTTTATATTTTAATATATTTATATTTCTATTTTCAGTTTTTTTTTAAGTTCTTTGACATTTTCATTTATATTTTGTTTCATTAAAATACATTTTGTGTGCAGTTTCGTTCATATAAAAGTGAAAATTAAAATTTTTGCCTCTTTCTTTCGATTAATTATATATTTTTAGATAGTTTAGATTTCATTAATTAAAATCTAAAAAAAAAAATTAAGGATTTGAAATCAAATTTAATGTAACAAAAGGTTGAAAATCATAACGTGTAAGTATTGAAAATAAGCTCTCATAAAAATTATAGTAAAAATTATTTTTGAAATTATCGACTTGGTTTTTAGAGTGACGAATACAAAAAGTAAGCAAAAGCATAACTTAAAATTCATATTATTAAAAAAAAAAACCAAAAAAAAAAGCAAAGACATGAAATACATCATATTCGTTTCGTTGTTCTTCTATAAAAATTAATCCTTCTGATCACTTACTTAATAATGATACAAGTTCTTGTATTTAATCAGTCCAATTATTTAAATATTCAGCGCAAACTGAATTCTAAAATTTTTATAGTTTCTTAAAGGAAAAACTAATAATATTATTTTAAAAAAATGAATATATAAATTAAATATTCGTCTAGTCAAATAAAATAATTACGATGTACTGGTCTCCAATTGCCTCTACCACAAATAGAATTTGATTTTTTAAATTGATTTTTTTCAATTAATATAATTCTAAGTACTTAATTATAACTAAATTTTAGTAGTCATTGAGATCTCAAAACAACGATTTACAAAAAACATTAATTTATTTATTTATCTTATTTATTATTATTAAATACGACTATATTATATACTAAAATATTTATTGATACTCATTTTATTTATTTCAAAAATTATATTTTTAAATTCATACATACATTTTTGTACTCAGATTATTATATATGAGATATTTGTATGAATAAAAATTTTATGAATCAAATTTATACTCAATTTAATTTAATAAAAATATTTTTTAATTCAAAATAATTAATTTATTTGTAGAACCATTTATTTATATATATATTACAAATATTACTTATTTATATATTATTTAATTAATATTATTTCATATACAATTAATTTACTTTTAGTTTATAAAAATAATGATTAATGCCATCTATAAAAACTAGTCATATATTATATTATATAAAATCTATTATATAAAGAGGAAATTATTTTCGTTTAATTGAAAAAAAAAAATAAATTGACGAAATAATAAAAAAAAAAAAAAAAAACTTTAGTAAATATTAAATATATAAAATATTTGAGAAAGCTTATTGTAGTAAATATAAATATTTATTTTATAATAAATACTAATGTTCCAACAAAACATAAAAAAAAAAAAAAAAAATATTAAACTAATTTCATAATTTAGAAAAGGTTTTAAAACAACAAAAGAAAAATTTCAAAAATTTAAATTATATACTATATATATATAAACTTACATATATACATATAAACTATATTTCTAATAACTTAAAAAAAAAAAACTAAACCAAACATTCCATTTCTTTAAAAAACAGGAAATGTATTTTAATTACAAAAATAAATGAATGCATTATATTTAACTTAAATTAATAAATAATAATAATTAAATTATTAATAGATGAAAAGAAAAACGAAACGCCATATAATCTAATATGCAAATATAATTTTTACTTTTAATTCGAAATAAAATTATAATTCAATAAAAGAAAAAAAAATTAAACACAAATTTTTTTTTTTTAAATTAAATAATAAACAAAAAAAAAAAAATAATAAAATATTAAAAATAACTAATACTCATAATATGTTATAACTAAAAATAATCAATGAATATAAATATATTATTGAAACATGTTAAAATATACATTTGCTACAAAAACAAAATAATATCTTTAATTATAAGAACTTAAATAATATTATGAAACATTTATAAAAAAAAAAAACAAAAAAAAAATCTCTCTCTTTAAATTTAGATTAATTATATAATCAAGATTTATTTCATTACTTATAATTATATACACACACATATAAATATTATATGAAACAACTAAAAAAAAAAAAAAAAAGGAAAAAAAAATGAATGAAATTTCTTCAATAATTTTATGAGTTTTTTATTTAATTTTTGTTCATTTTTTATTCATATTTATCACAAAAAAAAACTTTTTTTAATTACATTTATTATTGTGTCCTCTTCAGTTTTTGGTAATTAAAAAATTATACAATATAAAAAAAAGTAAGAATAAAATGATTTATTGATTTTTTTCTTAATTATATAAATTATTTTTTCTTATAAATGTGGGTATTAAATTTTTCTTTTCTATATAATAAATATGATTTCCAATTTTTATTAATTTGATAATTTTTGTATTGTATTCTTACTTCTATTTGAAATTATTTGAAAATATTTTTTTAGTTCTATACATTCGTCTAATTTTTAAGAAATGACAATCATATTTTTTTTTTTTTTTTATTTTTTTTTATATTAGTTATTTTGTAATTAGTATCGGTTTTAAATTTTGTTTTTATATTTTATTTGATTAGCATAACAAAGTATTAATAATGAATTCTGATTAAAAAGTTCTATTTGTTTTTTTGTTAGTCAATTTCATTGGCCCACATTCACCAGGAAAAGAGGGCCCCAAAAAATTAATTAAATTAAATTAATTAATAGTCAACTTCCAAATCTTAATTTTATTTTAATATATTTAATTAAAAATATTATAGAAAACGATCTTCTTGTTAAAAACATTCCATTTAAATTAAATTCCAATTATGTTTTTTAGAGAAACGAATTATATTTTTTTAGATTTTCAAAATGTTTTAATAATATAATTTTAAAAAAATTTTAAATGAAAAATAAAATCGCACAATATTAAAATAATAATTATTATTCTTAATACAGTCTTCCATTTATTTTAACAAAAGAAAAAAATAATTTTTAATTTTATTTAAGTATTATTTGTACCGGTGGTAATATTCTTTTCTAAATTAACTATAAATAATTGATTAATCAAATTATTATTCTTAGTTAAATGCTATAATTTACGATTGTTAAAAGCTGACTTTGAATTAATAACGAAAATGAAACTCAATTTTTATATAGATCCAAATAAAATAATTAAATTTCTGATTTATTTTTATACAGAACAAAATTTTAGTTCTGTTCTTCCATTTACATATTAATATGTACGACTATATACATTTTTTTTTTTTTTTTTTGTTTTTATGTGCTAAAAACAGCTTTAATTCTATTTAATATTTGTTTGAGGTTAAATAACAATTTACTATTTTGGAGCATTCATTTTGGATTCAAAATATTCCCGTAACTATATAGTAGACTACCTTCAACTAGATTATACTTATCTATTATTTACTTTTTCTAATAATATTAATTATTTCATACTACATACATATATATTCATACTATATATTCTATTCTATAAAAGCAGAATTTTCATGTCCTGCTACTTGCAAATAAAATTGATCAGTATTATTCTATTATAGCAATTTAAATGAAAATAAAAGAAATTAAACAATAACTTAGTGATATTTAAATAACTTCTTTAAATTTAAATTTTAATTTTTTTTTTTTTTTTGTTTAATTCCATTTTTATTTTGTATTTAAAAATTTTCTTTCCAACTTAATTGTTGATTATAAATTAGCTTGCATAATTTGTTTTGTTTTTTTTTTTCTTTTTTAATTTCCATTTTAATTTCTTTCCAATTTTTTTAAGAAATTAAATATTTTTTTGGATATATTGAATTTTTCAATTCAATCAATTAAATACAAAAAAAAAAAAAAAAAAAAACAAGAAAAATGAAAAATAAAAATTTATGAAAAATTAATTTAAAATTAAAAAAAATTCAAACTAAAAAATGACATATTAAAAATTTTATATAAAAAATTTTTAAAGAAAACAACATCAAAAAAAAAAAAACAAGTAATAGTAAAACGATTAATGAAACAAAATAAAAAATATATATATATATATATATTTTTTTCTGATAAATCATAAGACATTATAAGTAAAACAAAACAAAAAAAAAAAAAAAAGTAAATTATTATTAACTTCTTATCACTGTGTTCTTTAATTTCTTTGAGTTTCATTTTTAAATCCAAACAAAAATTCATCTTTATTATTTTGGCGTATTTCTTTTTTTTCAGTATATTTGTTTTAATTTTTTGAAATCATGACTGCAATTCTACTACTTTTTAAATAACTGTAAATTTGTAGGTTTTCTTAAAAATTAAAACAAAAAAAAAAAACAACGATTGTGAAAAAGAGTTTTAGGTATTTTTTTTTTTTTCAAAAGGTTTCCAAATTCAGATACACTTATGTGTACATAAAAATTAATTTTCATTTTAATTTTAATGGAATATATTTTTATTTTGATATTTTATTTAAGTCTAACGAATTTTGCATGTTTTGTTTTTCAATTTATTATTTAAATGTATACAATATTTAAAAGCGTGATTTTTTTCTATGTTGTTTCAAATTATGATATTGGTTTTCTTTAACTCTAAAGGATGTCTCTGTGTAACGCTGGTAAATGGTAACAAATGTACAATTTATGAATTTTCACAAATACCACACACACACACACATATATTCGCTATTTTGTATTTAACATATTTGTAAGTCAAATACATATTATGTTTAGATAGAGAATTAATTTTTTTTCTTCTATGGTTAAAACACACTAATTTAGTCAAATAATGACCAGCTATAATAAAAATTTATAGAAATTAGAAAAATCAAGATTTTCCCAAAGTAAAGAATTCATTTACAATCAATCAAATTCTATATACATTTTGTGATATAATTTATACATATATATATTCTGATACAATACAATACGTACATAATATAAAAAAATATGGTGTTATATTAACCCTTTTGTTTTTTACAGATTCACTGATAGTGTTTCAATATAGATAGAACTAGTATAGTATCTAGAGATTCTCTAATATCTATAATAATTCAGACACCATAATTGTATAATTTTATTTTATATATATAATATAAAATATATCAAGTTATTTTTATTCCCTTTAATATAACTTTAATGTTATAAACACATCTTAATTTTACACATTAATGTTTTAAATACATCTGTGAGTTATAAAAATCGACCGAAAAATATATAATTTTGTTAAAATAATTTACATCCAAAAATGTTAATTAAAATAGTTTTTCCATGATTTTTTCACAAAAACTATTTAATATTATTAATTTTTATCTAAAAAAAAACGTAAAATTTTAAATCGACAAAATTATTGATCAACTTAAATTGTGAATTAACTTAAAAATCTCAAATTTGTATTTTTTTTTCTAACAATATGTTTTTTTGTAATAATTTTCTGATTTTATTATGTAATTATTATTTTTTAATTTAATCCGTCTTTTCTTTATGTTTTTTGTGAGCTATTCAGTTTTTGCTATTTTTAAAAAAATATATAGGAAAAAGGGGAGGGAGAGAAATAAAAAATTTAAGATTTTAAAATTTAACGAATATTATGCAGTCATGATAATTAATCTTTTTTATATATTATTATATATATATATATATTATATTTAATTATAGCAATAATAAATTTTTGTAATTTCACAGTTTTTAATTTAATTTGTTATAAGTTGATACAAAAGATCAAAGTGAACATTTTAATTTCAAAATGAAACGTATAATTTTGTTAAGTTTATTTATAAATAATGAAGAAAAAAAAAGACATTAAATAAAAAGAAAAAAAAAATAATTTAAAATGAAATAAAAAAAAAATTTTTTTTTTTTTTTGGTTGCTCATCAAACTAAGTGAAGTAAAATTGTTTTGGTTTTTAAGTTTTAATATTAATTATTATTATTATTAAAAATTTATTTCGGTAAGTAAATTTTTTATTTTAATTTTTACCTCATATATATTTATTATTGTTTTGTTTTTAATATTTAAACAGTTGGTTTTTTTTTTTTTTTAATTTTCATATAATTATTATATTATTATTAACAATAACCGCAATTTAATATACATATATATATATGTATATATATATATATATATATATATATACGTATATATATAAAGATATATATATATATATATCTATAATTTTTTTTTAATTCTATTGCTGATTTTTTGTATATTTCATATATTGTTATTTAAATTTATTAATTTAATTAAAATAATATTTATATTTATATTGAATGTATTTCTCTCTATTGATTTTTTACTTTTTTTTTTGTATTTATTTTAATTAATAATTTTTTTAGTTTTCAACAACAACTCTAAATTAATAATTTAAACATGCTTTTTATATTTTAACGTTTTTAAGTTATATATTTTTATGTCAGTTCTTATCGTTGTCTTCTATTCATTGACAAAATAAATTGGTTTTATCAAACATTTTCAATTTCAAATATATTTTGATATCACTATTATATATTTTGTAATAATCATATATATTATATTTATTTATCAAAATTCTGACTTATAAAGTAATAAATGCTGAAAACTACTAGTATTTAGTCAAGAGTTAAACTCAATTTTATTTAAGCCGTTATCCCAGATTATACCATTGTTTATATACTCTGTTGTGCATGTTTGTAATTTCGGAAATACATCAGCATCATGCTAAATAAAATTTAATGATGTAAAAACATAATTTCTTGAATTGTTAGTCGTTGAAATTACAATAAAATTGATAAGTTAATTATTAAATTAAAATAAAATCTAAAATTATAATTAGTAGTAATTATAATTGGTATCAGGAAATTAATTTTTTGTATCTCCTTTTTATGAAATTATTACGGTACAACAGAAGATTGATAATATTTTTACATTTAGAAAAATTAGCTCCACACAATATTGCCAATACTAAATTTAAAATAAAAACGGGTACATAATTTACAAAAAAAAAAAAGGTTATTACAAACAATTTATGGGTTTTCAGAATAATCAGACGATTACAAATAATTTAATATAAATAAATCAATGGAAGAATATGATTTTTTTTTTTATTTTTAATTAATTTACTTGCTGTTATTCTAGCTTATTTATTATTATAAATATATAGGTACAATTTATTAGTTTAAATAATTTTAATTATATATTTTAATATAATATAATGTAATATTCTTTCTTAATATACAACTAATTATTATTATATTATTGTTATTATTTTGTTAGTTTTATCAAAATATATATATTTATATTTAATAACTTTTTTTATTGTTTTTTTTTTTTTTTTTTTTTAATTATTATACATATTTATCATTATTAATCAAATAATTAATTATTATTGAATCTTTCTTTTTCTTTGTTTATTTTCAGGACAAGCTAAATTTATGTGTAAAAAAAAAATATATAAAACAGTTTATATAAAACTAAAAGAGAAAAAAAAACTAAATTTATATATTTTTATAATTTCATAATTTAATTTTTGTTCACATTTATTTGTTTACAAAAAAAAAAATTATATATATATTTTTTTTTTAAATAATATTAATTTTTTAACAAAAAAAAAAAATTATCATAATTTTTAATTTTAATTCAATTAATTATTTTCTTAATTTTTTTTTTTTTAATTTCAGAAAGGAGAAAACTATGTAGTTTTTAAATGAAAAAATAAAAAAAAATAAAAATCTTCAGTTCTTTATTTAAGCAAAATATTATAAATATTTATTTTATATTTTGTGTTGTTATATGTTTATATGTATCAAAAAAAAAAAACGATAGATATATGGAAAGGAACAAATTGATTTTATAATTTAAAATTTGGATACTTTAGCAAGAATCGAGTTAATTTATCTTCTTTTATATTTATATTAAAATCGGCTTGAGGTTTAATTTTATTTCAATAACAATTTTTATTGATGACAAATATCAATATTTCATAGGTAACTTAAGTAAACATTCTATTTATTAGGCGTATTAGGCAAATTAAAATGAAATAAAATGATAACATACTTCTTTCAATAAAAACAAAAAAAAATAGCCTATGTCCCAATCCTACTAAATTTTATTGGTTCAAAATTCAATTCAATTGAATTCTCATCATCATTGTCCTGTAACTCCGGGGTATTTCAATTCAATTATATAACGTTAATTATATAATTTTAGTAAATTAATTAATTAAATTTGAAATTGTTATTTACGCTCTCTTAATTAATCCCGAAGGATATGGCTAGTTGAGACATATATAATATAATATATTGTGAACAGTATAGCAAAACAAATTCAAATTAAATTTTATAACTTTTGTTCTAATAAATAAACAGAGTTAAAAAATATGTAAATATATTTAGACCATTATTATTAATTAATTGATTCTAATATATTTTATTTTACTACATTTTCTAGAATTTGCTATGAAACATTTTTATAATAAAAATTAAAAATGTTTGTTTCACTAATTATTAATTTCTTGATGGATTTTAGTTATTGTCATAAATCAAACACTTTATAGATTCTAAAACGTGCAGATTCATCACACCACCTTTTTGTTATTCTACACTCATAATGAGTAATCCAAAAACTATATGCTTTAATTTTTTGAAATAATTTAAATTTTTAAATAATTATTTCAATAATAATTGTTAAATGAAGTGCTCTGGTTTATCTAACACTATAACTACCACAGATTATAATTTTATTACTTGTTTGTGATTGTGCTACTACTGTAAGTTATAACTCATGAATATAGGTATTGTAGTGTTAGACCATTGCTTTGTTTAGACTAAAATTATAATTGATTCTAAGTCTATCATATTTTATGATTAGACTATACCTAATACAGTATACAATTCGTAGTTTTGAATTCGGATTTATTCTATATAGCTTATATCAAAATGTTAGAAAAATATCTGTGGCTAATAACAAATACTAAAAGTCTAATATTGTTATTTGTATTAAACATTTTTTTTAATTAACTCGTTTCTTTTGCTACGCTAATTAAATTTTTTTTTTTTTTTTTTTCGTAATAACATTTTTAATTTATATTTATTTACGTTTTATTTTTAATGAAATCATAATATAATTTATAATGTGTATAACTAATAACTAAAAGTGATTTTTTTGTTTTACTAATTATCGCTAATAATTTTTGGTTTTAAATTAATATTAATTTTATTTAAAACTTATTATTTAATTATCCCAAAAATGCTTTTATAAATATAATTTTATATTATAATTTAAGTTAATAATTTACTTTTTGGTCATTTAACTTTTGTTTTGGGACATAGGGGGTAGAATTTATTAATTTTAATTCAATATTTTTCGTTTTTTTTTTTGTTTTGTTTATTATTATTTTTTTTTTTATTTTAAATTTACTGTGCACACATAGCACAATATATGATTTTTGTGAATTAAATATTTTCAAGTGTTAAAGCTGAACTTTCAATTTGAAATTTTGCTGAATTAATTTCAAAGCTGTCAAAATTCCAACCAATCAAATTTTGCAGAATTTTTAAACAAAAATATTATACATCCGAGCATATCCGAAAAATTCTGAAAGACAAAATTTCTAATTGGATGATATTTTGACAGCTTCGTATTTAATTTTGTAGATTTTTAATTGAAAATTTTGCTTTTATTTATTTATTTTATTAAACATATTTAAAAAAAAAAAAACAAAATCTTCCTAAATTTCATAATTTTAATTAATAAATTTGTTTTAAAAAAATATTCATTTAAAATTAAATTATAATTTTTTAATACCGTAAATTCAGTTTTAATATTTTATATTGTATGGAAAATAAATATACATATAATTGAAAAATTTATATTACAATAAAAAATACAATATAATCTGATAATAAATATTGAATTTTAAAATGAATTTTCATTTTGAATATTCAAAATTACGATTAACAAGACCCACCTACTACATACATTTATTATTAATAGTATAAAATCCTTTTATATTTATTATTCCATTTTTAGTATATAAAATTTACAACGCTAGCAATTTTTAATTTTTAATTATTAATTTAATTAAGGCAATTTGCATACATACATACATATTATATGTATATAAAAGCTATTGAAAAATTTAGGGAATTTCTATAATTTCATTAATTAATATATTTATTATAAGTTTTCGTTTTAAATTAATTTCATCTTCCCTATATTAATTAACACCTATTAAAGGGTCTTTTTAATTTTATACTAAAACAATATTATTATTTCTTTATTTTATCCATAATTAAAATTATAATAAAAGTGAGCACACTATATGTTGCCAGAGTTATCGAATTATATTTAGGAAAATATATTAATTATATATATATATATATATATATATATATATATATATATATCTTAAATATTAAAAAAAAAAAAAAATTAATAAAATTTTGTAGAATAAATTTGAATTAATTACATAATAATAATTAATTAAATATATAGGTATCCTATTTTCGTTTAAATAAAATTTTATCACTTGAAAAACTTATAATTTTCTATTTTTAAATTTATTTTTTATGTTTTGTTATAATTTATTATTATTATTATTTTTTTAATTTCAAATTATGTTATATTTAATTAAAATGATAAGAATACGATAATTAACTTTAATTAAAGTTGTGATTTTTCTGTGATGTTCATAAATTAATACTAATAGAAAATAAAACATTTTTAAATATAATTAAATTTGAAAAAAGAAAACACCTAATTAATTTTAATAGACTGAATAAGTATTTTTAAAATAATTTTAATTAATTTAAAAAAAAAAAAAAAAAAACTAAAATATTCAATGTTCCTTATTGAAGAGAATAAAAACTGAAGATTAGATTAATAGAAATAGACGAATTAAACAAGAGAATTTTTTTTAGAATTTAAAAAAAAAACAAAGACTGAATTTTAGAAGAAAAAATCAAAATTAGTGATAATATAATTTTAAAAAAAATATATAAGAATATAAATATAATTACAAAAAAAAAAAAAAGAAAAAAAAATTCTAGTTTTATTGAATTATTAAAAATTATTATTTTAGATTCAATCTGATCAAGACAAATTAACTACATTAATTATTATATATACATACTTATATTTCTTACCAATTTATACCGATTTCGTAAATTAGAATAATAAGTAAGTATTTTATAATATTCGTTATAGTTTTATCATTTGATTAAAAATCAAAAATTATTTTTAATCAATGACTTTATTTAATTTAATTTAAAATTAAATAAAATATTTAGAAATAAATAATTAAAATTATTTAAAAAAAGGTAAGTGTTGTGTATTCAATTAGTATTTAAATAATTTATAATTGTAAATTTGATATGAATTTTATTATATAAATATATAATATGAATGTTATATGGTTTTGTCATAATTTATATTTATTTTACATATGCCTTTGCATGAATTTGTTATTTTTTTGTGTTTTTTTTTTTTTTATTTATAATTTTCAAATTGTAAAATATTAGATACATGAAAATATACTTATTATTTTTAGTGAAATATTATTAGAAATACTTGTACATATACATGTACATTGCATTGTGCATAACTGTAAGAAATAATTGTGTAATTTAATTACCATTTATTGAGTGTATCGGTATATTGATTATAATGATTACTGACTGAGTGTATCGATAAAAATTTGTGATTTAGGGGTGTGAAAAAATAGACAAAAAATTGCAGTGAGTGATAAAAAACTACAAAAAAATGATGAGTTCAATAGTGTAAAATAAATTTGTTTTTAACCACTTTTAAATCGAATTTAAATTTAAAATTTAAAATTATTACAATACAAAAAAATAATATTTGTTTTATATTTTTGAAAGTAAATCTATAATTTTATATAATAATAGACTAGGCGATGTAATTCACATGGGAATAATCGTGTCACTTGAATACGAAATTGGTATCATAATATGTAGTCATAAGATACGACGGCAGCACTTATATATTAGTACAATTTAGTACAAATTTTTAAATTTTTAGTTTCTCTATTCGGTATTTGTTTACATTCTGGATTGCAATTTTTGAATTTTATAAACCAAGTTAATACAAGTATAAACAAAAAATTTAAAATTTCACAAAATACCTACATAATTGTATTTATTTATTTATAAAGTTTCAAAATTTTATTTTTGTACAACACAGTACCTAGTTGTATTTAGGTACAACAAAAACCAAAAATTTTAATATTTTAATTTTTATTTCAAAAACTTAACAACAATTTACTTTTAATAATACTTTTATTTTTTAAAATTATCACAAAATTATTTAAAAATTTCAACTGTCGCCTAATAATTGAAGGCGATTGAAAATACGATAATTTTCATATGCAATGTAAAAATTTTCGTACTATTTGGAATTATTCGAAAAAAAAGTTCTAATATGGTACAAAAATGTTGTGTTTATCGCCACATACGACAGCCGTCATTTTTTTAGTCTATTATGATAGAGGTGATAATGATTCAAGGACTTGCGCAGTAAGCACCTTTTAATTTAGGGTGCTATTCCCATTCACAACACAACCTAAAAATAGGTTGTAATTGACAACTTTGTTGTCTTTCTCTATTCTGATTCACAACACAACCTAATTATCTGTTAAAACAACACAACACAACATCATTTTTAAGTTTATGTTTAAGTTGTCTGAGACAACTTAAACACAACTGGTTAAGCTGGTTAACACCAGTTGTGTTGGTGTTGTGTTTATATATTGTTAGAATAGGAACTGCATATAACATCTATTTATAATATAATTTTATTTTAATTGAAGCCTTAGGGTTTTTTTTTAACTTGTCTTTAGTACAATGACTCATAAGCACGATGCAAACAAGAGGTCCGGCGTCCCAAGTGTCGAAACCGAAGACCTTGAATTTTTTTTTTTTTTTTGTAACTTGTTTTTAGTACAATAGCTTTTAAGCACGATGCAAACAAGAGGTCCCGCGTCCCAAGGGTCGGGACCGAAGATCTTGAATTTTTTTTTTTTGTCATCAGAGCGATGGTCCTTAAATGTGATGAAGACAATAGGTCCGGGGTCCAAGGAATTGGGGCCGAAACTCTATATCACGGGTTTAAAGACCCTTCATACTAAAGACAAGTTAAAAAAAAAAATTCGAGGGCTTTGTGAGATGGGACCCGAACCAATTTTTGATGGAGGCTGCTCAATTTCTTGAACTTGGCCTTTTCCACCAGTCACCACCTAGAAGATATAGTTCATATGACACGGTCCCGTTGAATACATACACACATTGATTCTACTCTATTCAATATTATTATTACTGAATTATTTACACTGTTATGATATACAACCTCTTTACAACAGGTAAAAGTTGTCATTCAGAATAGCAAAATTCGGTTGTGTTGTCTATTGGGTTGAGTTGTGTAGAGGCAACTCAACTAAATACTGTTGTGAATGGGAATAGCACCCTTAATTTCTCTTCTCTTTAATAAACTATATAAATAAGTTATATACACAATAATAATAGAAATGCGTTTATGGACTGGAAAATTGTCTATTTTGTTTCGGAATTATTTAAACTTTTAAACAAAATATTTTCATATTGTGTCATGAAACACATTTTTATTTAATATATAACTAAAGGAAATTTAATTCTCTATGTAGTCCCTTAAAAGTTATTTACGAATTTATTAATCTAACTACTTTACAATTTGCAGAAAAATTTCTATTCATATGGTTTTATTATGTATTCCCCATCTCCATCTCTTATTTAAATAAAAAAAATATATATAAAACAAATCAGTTATCTAGCTTATCTAGTAAAGTTTGGAAGCAGTTTCAAAAATTTAAAAATGTATGCACATTACAAATCAAAACATCAACAACAATGTAAGTTACTGTGTATCATCTCTCATCATAATGCATTGAAGTTGATATTATTTTGTCACTACATTTTGCTTCTACCTTACACGTACTTCCATAATATATTTTTTAAAAAAAATGATTTATTTTCTCAATTCTCATTCTTTCATTTATAGCTGCGTTTTTTCAACAATAATGTTGTTGTTATAAAAAGGCTTCAGACAAAAGCAAAAATTGTATTATCCTTTTCTCTTTTCTGAATCACCTCTTTTTCTTCTCTAATTATTCCTTTTCTTTTCTTTTGCAAAAGCCAAAAGCGTTAAGAAAGTTTAAAGGTTTCGCTGACCTAAGTTTTTGTTAATAATATTTAAAAAAAAAAAATTAATATTTTTGTCATGAGTTTATTTACAAGAGTGTAAAATAAAAAATCTCAAAACAAAAATCAGTTGAATGGGTATATGGACCACCTACGATTTTTAATCATCTTTATATAATAGACAAATAGTCTAAGATTTATATTAGACTATTCATCATTTAAACAACCTTCTTGCTTACTCTTTTGCTGAACTGTACCATAGATGAGTAATATATATGGATTTATAAATAAGCCTAATTAGTAAAATTTAGCGGTGGTTTCACAGCAAAAAATTATTTTGCCTTTTAAAGCAAAAAACGTTAAATTTAGCTTTAAGTTGAATTATAATTAACCAACAGGGGCCCCTAGTTTTTATTATTATTTTGACATTGAAATTTTTTGGGAAAATGAAGTGACATTGAACGAACAAAATTTTTTTATATAAAGATAATAAATATAATTTATGAATGAAAAGTATTATACCGAGTGGTCCAGAGCATGTGTATCAGCTTTTTAAGAGGAGAAGGATCCGTTATCTTAAATTTAAAAAAATTTTTTTTTTAACCAAACCGAGGATGCTCTATCGATTGGTGATCGATTTTCAACTTCCGGGAAGGATTGGAAATTCGAAAAAGCAATTTAAAACTATCAATTCCATAAAACGAAAATATCTAAAAAAATTTTTCAGTATACTGGGTGTGTCAGCAACAACCGTAGTGAAGGATTGTGTTTGTAACAAACAAAAACTAAAAAAAATAATATGATGCAAAATTAGAAATACATCAAAATTTTTTGTATATTGCTATTATTGGTATTAACATAAACTGTTTTTTTTTTTTTTTAATTTTAAAGATATTTTTTTAAATCCATTTTGAAAAAACGGGGACGTTGCGATTCTATTTTTTGTTTTCCTTATTAAAATATGTAGTACAACAGCAGTACAAAACCTCTTATACTTTTGCGTTTGAGGATACAAAATTTTAAAATACGAAAACCTTTTAGAAAGTAGTAATAATTTTGCTTTTAGATTACAGGGTGTATCATTTTTGACTAGTAGAATTTCGTTATCGTATAGGATAGGGAAAGGAACACCTTGAAAATGAAAACTTGTATGGGCAGAGGAAAATAGGGTTCCCTATCATATACCGAAGGACTACTACTCAAAAATAACACACCCTGTATATGATAAATTCAAATGTTAAACCAATCATTTCTCGTACTTTTGTTATTTATATTAAAAAATTTAATATCGAATTGCCAGGATTTTGGTATAAAAAAAAAATTAAAACCGATGGTTGTGGTGTAGCGATACCCTAATAAAGATATTTTAATTGAAATGAATTTACAAACAATTAGTTCCACTAGTCCATAGTCGAAACTGCAATATGGACCTTGACAACCGTTAAAATAAAATAATATTGTTTAGTACAACCTAACCTAGACATACGAAAATCTAATACCATTGTGTTAAAAGAACCTTGTATATAAATATAATCCCAACACTCATCACATTATTTATAGTACATTTTGAAGGCCCATTTAACCAAAATGAGTGGACTTCAATGACTTTAATCAAATGAAAAAACTGATTGAAATTAATTATTTTCGACAATTTTAGATTGTATTGTTTTTATTTTTTTTTCTACAACATAGATTAAGACATTTTTTTTTCTAAACGATTTTATTTGTTTGGGTTAGAAGGAAAAATAAATTGATAAAAATTAAATCGAAAAGAAAGTTCAAAGATAAGACATGCAAAAATTTTTATAATAAAGCAATAAACAATTTTTGTTTTTAAATAACCGATTAAATTTCATTCCTATGCGTACGAGTACACATATATGTATATTGTATATATATATATATATGATAAAGAGTTTTTAAATCAAACCCGTATTGGCTCCTGGAAACGATATGGTTACCGATGAATCATTAAAATAACTTCCCTGGCCCAGAAGAGCAATTGATTTCGATTGAAATATGCTCCGGAAGAAACGTTCGATTACCATTATAGCTAAACCGGTAAACTATACCAAACGAGATACAATCTTAAAGACTTATTATGTCTTTGCTGTCTGTAATTTCGAAACTTTTTGAAAAACCCCTACTTAAAAGATTGAAAAATATAATAAAAGAAAAAAAATGGTTTGGATTTCGAATTAAGCATTCTTCTATAAAATACAAAAATTTTTAAGAAGAAAAAAACAACTGTTCTATTATATTTCTGGATATCACTTAGTCCATTGATGAAATATGATTGGAGTGGCTTAACTACAAATTGCACAAACTTCTTTCAAAATAATATTCTGAATTTGCTTAAATGGTTAAATTCTACCCAATAGATCGGAATCTTAAAGTCAAACAAGAGGATAAATACTTTACTTTCACACAAATTAAAGCTGGAGTACCACAAGTGAGTATCCTCGGTCTAAATCACTTTCAATTGTAACAATTCACATTCACATGAAACCGAATTGCCACCTTCATAGACGATACTGTTCTCTTAGTTAACGGTAGAAATGAACAAATCAATGATTGGATTTTACTTACTTACTTGTTGGACGCTACAGACATTAAAGGGCCTGACGCAAAGTTGTCCTCCACTGACTTCGGTAACGAGTCGAACCTCTCCAGTTGGTGATTTGAAGATTTGAAGTTCATATCTACCGATACGTCATCTTTCCAACACCGAAGGTGTGGCTTCCCTGGCCGACGTCTTCCCCGGGACTTGAATTCTAAGAGTTTCCTAGCTGGAGTATTTTCATCCATACGCTCTACAGGATCTAGCTAATGGATATATCTTATTCTAACTTTTTTTTTTGGCTAGGTCCATATCATTGAACAGCTGGTATAGTTCGGCATTGTATCTTCTTTTTCAAACCCCTCCGTCAGACACAACACCATAAATGCGACCAAGAATTTTTCTATTCACGATTCAGAACCATCAGCAGTACCGGATGGATGACCGTATTGTATAATTGTGGCTTGGTATTTTGGGATAAGAGTTTTGCACCCAGTTGTTTGGACAAACCGAAGTAGCAACGAAACTAACATTTTATGATTGGAAGAAGAAATGTTGCTTAGCAATAAATGAGACCACGAAATAAATGAGAAAAATTAAAAACACAAACCTGTATTTATAATACATACAATACTAGAATTTCACAAACTAGCACCGCTAAATACTTTGGCATTACTCTGAACGCAAATTTAATGTAAGGAAAATGTAAAAAAATCGATTACAAATGTAATTAAAATATTGAGTTAGAGGGCTGCACTGGTTGCTGAGTAGGAAATCAAAAGTGTCAACTGATAACAAAATAAAGAATTAATACTGATAATAAAATACCTATACAACTTTAGGGCTGTACAAGTAAGATTGACAATAAAATAATTCAAAAATTTGACAAAAATATGCTGCAAGCAGTCCTAAATACAACGTGGCTTATACCAATATCATGTAAATGCACCATGCTTTATATCTAAAAATGCCAACAGTTAACAAAAAGATTATAAAGACACGTAAGTAAAGTTTTAATTGTAATCATTTTAAATTTACTTAAATCAAAGCTTGATTGGAAAATAGAGTCATTATTACGCAGACTCCTGTTCATTAGGAAATATAAGGTAATGAGAAAACATCCTTTACAAAAGCAGGTGCGATTAGTCAATTCGTGTCATCAGGAGCTCAAAATTACACACTTAAACGGCCTACCTAAGTATACCTACAACAAATTGTTTGCAAATGGGAAATTAAAGAAACAGGATAATTGCTAAGGACTATTACTGAATAAAACTTTTTTTAAATTTGATTTTAACAGGTTAAATCATTTTATCATGGAAAGTAAGACCAATGTCAGAATACTGACATGGTTTATTATACAATAGATATAATTGAAAATTGGTAAGCTCAACGCAAGTAGATGCAAATTCTACTTACAGAGAAATCTTTCTCAGCTTCTATTTGAATACGATTTCATAGCTGGCAAGAGATAATAATCTATAAACATCGGCTGATTTGGAAATTGATTGTACTGCAATAATAGTGTTCGCCAATGACATGAGGCTTGAAATCTTAAGCAATTAAAATGGCAATTATAATAGATCTAAGATGGTCGTGCCTGCTTAGAACACCCCATTGAAAACAAAATTGTTTGCACGTTTAAGCATTAAACGATTACATTTTTGGTACTCTTTAATACTTTTCAACATTTACTTTTTCAATTAAAAAGTTTTCAATAGGTAATATGGATATTATTGTTCTATAGACCCGAAGGGAAACTTTTACTATTATTACTGATATTAATATTACGTTGGGTCCCATTAAAAATCTGACCAAACACCATATTTTTTTCCAAAATTTTAGCCTTTAAAAATACCGGTATTACTGTTTTGATAATACCGAAATACCTGTTTGGAAAATGGTCCGGTATTGCGAACCCTACTACCAATGTATCACCATGTATGAGTGAACGTGCCCATTTTCTTTTCCAGGTACCGTAATCACCAGTGATACAGAAACATTCTTCATTGTACCTGAGACTGAAAAAGGAAACGATTACTGATGATATAATTGTATCTGAAATGTGAGAATTTTGTTTGTCACTCCTAATAACGATTGCCAACGTGCTATTTATGTATTACTATTATTATATGCTAAAATTATAATTTGTCTTTTAAATGCTATCTCTAGTAACATAACAGATTGTCTTACTAAAATTAATTTATCAAAAAATTAAACAATATATTATATTTTATTGTAATAGACTAACTCACAGTCGACTCAGAATTACATTTACGAAGTGGATTAATAAATTTGACAGGAAGAGTAATTGATAAAATAAATGAACATTTCTGGTAAGTATTTTATATCAGAGAGCACAAATATTCAATGATAACCTGCCTTATTTCAATTTGTCACTATATTAACTATAGACACTGTAGATAGCTGACTATGTAGAAAGGTTGGGTAGCGCTTGCTGATAAAACCTGGCACATGTGGAATGTTATAGATTAAGGGACTTCTTTGTGGCATTACGAACAATATAACTTGAATCTAATTTGAAAAATAAATTTTTAAATGGTTGAATCTAAAGTCATAGACCGATTTTTGTAATAGTATTTATGACATTAAACCCTAATCACAATTCGAACACCGCTTTGAGCATTAATTTAATGTCTCAATGAAAGAAAAAAAGCTTAATAAATTTCTATATATATATAACTACTTTGTTTTCCCTCCATGTTTTCCAGTTTAAATAATTTTCGTCAAAATCATAGAACAAAATGATCCCCAAGACAAAACTTAACGGTAGAAAATGAAAAACATCGAAAATATGCCCAATTACATCTTCTTTGGGACAAATTTACAGTTTCAAAACGCTTGTTAGAACTAGTAAAATTACAAAATATAGAAGTACATATCCCAGCCCAGACATGTACGAAGAAGGTCCCAGTTAGAGTATTGAAATGTGTATCCTTGACATCGTAAATGTCTCAAAGTTGAATACAACGTCCACATGATCTTAAATCAAGCTCACAAAAGCTTGACACATTGTCTACATGATCACAATTGTTGTTGACGATGTCTCCGCGACCGTTTGACAGATATTTGGGTTTACAAAAATTTTTAAAAACCCAATGTTCTACAGTGCTAATAAAAACTGTCTGTTCATTTTGCTTGATCACTAATGAATTAAAACACAATGTCTCAGAAAGCGTTATTACACAATGTTGGCAACTTATTTTTCGGATAAAGTTGTCAACTTAGTTTTTTTTATTGTATCAGGTTGAAGTTTTTTTTTAAGGCATTTACGATGTCACCGTATATTAATAGAGAGACCTAAAAGTAGATAATAAAATCACACCCCAGACAAATATATGTAGGTACTAAAGGTACATACAGTTCGAAAAAGCAAAATCTTTGTAAAACATAACTTTAAGAAGTATAGAAAAAAATATAATCCAAAGATGTGGCAAAACCCGTTTCATATAAAATGCTTTTAATGTTCCAAATCCCAAGAGGTAGTGCGGACAATCAAAAAATCATTATTATATTTTTTAAGTAAGTAGGCTATTTTATACTCTTCATCTTATGGGATATATTTATATATTATTTATATATATATATATATACAATACATAACAATATATATTCAATCATCATATTTTACAAAATAGTTGATTTATAGTGCTTGTCAGACCTTTAGACTGCATTTCTCTCTTATCCTACCATTTAGGCTTTACAATGCATTCCTGGTATACCTTTTAAAATATATGCATTTGTTGAGTGCCAAGAACGACTTTGTTCCGTAGTACTGGATATACCGTTCCATCTTTTACAACTAGACATTTATGAAGAGATGGCATCCAGAACCACTATCAGACTTAAAATCACCTTGCACTTGTTGGCTCACCGCAATTAAGTCTATAATTTGAAATCAAACAAATTTCTTTCAAAAACCCTAGATCATACTCTTGCAAAATACTTCTTTTGAGAGGTCATATCAAACCGATATTTCATACAGCAAAAGCTGGAAAAAATAATAATAAGCTCATTTTTCACCCTCTAAAACAATGCACTGTATTTTAAGACGATGGCTATTAAAAAAGCCTTAGACTGGCTAAAATAAATCACATTGCCGGTTAAAAAAATCTGGTTTCTTAAAGACGGTCAAACTATAATAAAAAACACTACTACGGAAGTGCTCTCAATGAGATGCCGACCAATATATTCAATATACATGTATATATATTGTTTGGTAGCTTAAAAGCTCTTGAAAGTAACTTCATCAAATCTAGATTGGTGGGAGGATGTTCGGAAGCCCTCAACCTCATAGGGCTCCGAAACAAAGTACAACTGATCTGGATACCGGGTCATAGTGGCTTGACTGGAAATGAGAAGGCTGACGAACTAGCCAGATCATCGGCGGAAAATATTTATGGTCAGGAACCGGCAATTGGTATGTCTATTGGTATTATCAAACTATCGATAGAAAACACCCTGAAGAGGGAAACAAACATTCTTTGGGAGCGTATTGAAGGCCACAGAGTCTCAAAAATATATGTACGAAGAGCAAACACCAAAATAACCAACTTCCTGCTAACTCTCAATAGAGTAGACTGTAGGAAGATGGTGGGCATACTTACTGGTCATAACCACATGAATAAGTACATGTGTAGACTAGCAATAAGTGACGACCCAACCTACAGACACTGTCTGGAAGAGGAAGAAACCTCTACACATGTTGTAGGAGAGTGCCTAGCTCTTTCAAGGCTGAGACTTAGGTTGTTGGAAACGCACTACATAACCTCAGAAAACTTCTGCAGGATAGAACCCAAAAACCTATTGGCCTTTATCAAAAGGGTCGAATAAGTTGAGGGTGGTGGAGGACATAAAGGGCTAAAAGCCTACATGCCGGCCCTGATATATTAGGGCCACCTCCATTTTTAAATAAAAAAAAAATATGGTTGGTACCAAAGTCAAGTCACAGTCAAATTTTGCAAACAGACAGATCATAGCAAATCGCTACAGAGTGTATAACCTTGGAAATACTTCCTGAAAGAAATAGTCGTTGTACACCTACAGACATACTTCTAATATTTTGCTTCACACAGAGAAGCATATGCAAAGGTTCAAACGTCATATGATCGATTACATCAGACTACAACATACCCAGACAAACAAATCCTATGTTTAATCAGATAGAAACACTCTTTTAACTTACTGATGGCATTGACAAAATGGGGCATTAGAACAATGGCAGGTATTTATTTTTATTTATTTATATAAATTATTATCTCAAATAAGGCTAAAAACTCGTAACAGAGTGTATATTTTTTTTTCATAACTGGTTATTATCTCATTGGCAGATATACCAGAAGGATTGCACTCACCTCAAATAACTTTTGCAGAACATGTATAGACGAGGAAGAGGATAAAACGGTTCTACACCTTTTATTCACCATCTAAAAACCTTCTCTTTGGACTCATTGTAACTAGTGAAATCCAGAGCTCCTACCACTTTATAAAAAAAATCAATAGGTTTTTACGAGGACAGTTTCAGTAGTTGTACCATATAATGACTTAGTTTAGTGTGGTCTAATCTTATTAATGCATACCGACAGCCCCTACTACATACATGCCTACTTAAGTTACAACAGAACACTTATTATTTTTATTTTAAGATTTATATATAGACTGTGATAAAAATATTGAATAATTTGTGTGTGTTAAATTATATGTACTTACTAGTTTTTCACAATTTTCGATATATCAGTTTCAGTGTAATAATGTTTTAATTCATTAATAACCATAGATAATGGCATACCATGTATATTACCAGATACAGATGATAAATTTGTATTTAGATCAGCATGAGCATCAATCCATATTACTGATACATTTGGATCATGGGCTAAATGACCAGCAAGTGAACCTTAAATTTTATTTTTCAAAATTAATATATGTACAGCCTATATATGTATAATATTTTATATAATTTATTTTAAATTTTAAATATAAAAAATTACCAAGCCCAATTGAATGATCTCCACCCAACAGAAGATATTGATCATTTTCATTTAGAATTTCTTGAATTTTCAATGCTAGCATTTTATTAAGAAAATATACATCAGGATAATTAAGTGTATTTTTTAATGGTTTAGTATTTTCAATTTTATATTTAATATCACCATAATCATGAATAATTAAATTTTCTATATATAAAAAAATAATTAATTTAAAAATTAATTTATAAAATAATAAATATAATACGAACTATTTTGTTTTAATTCATTTAATAGGCCCATGTCTCTTAAGAGTTTTGGTGAATTATCAGTTCCAGGTTTTGGTTGTCCTTTACAAAATGGAGCTCCAATAACACCAATTTTTGTTGTTGATGAATAATAACAACATTGGCGTCCAATATCATTATTTATAAATTTTCTATAATTTGAAATTAAATTCAATTTGTTTACTATTTTAAATGACATTTTTTTTTTCAAAATATTAAATTAAATTGCAAAAAAAAACCGTTATTTTAAATTTTTCACTTTCACTTGATACACTCAACTAACACGTTATAACTAATATAATGTAACAATTAAATATTAAATAATTAAACATTATTATTAAATTTTATTTTATTATATATATATATATATATATATAATATACATATAATTATTACTTAGAATAACTTTCAAAATATATTAGATTAGAGAAAACAAAAATAAAAACAAAATAAAAATGAAAATATAATATTTTGATAACCTTTTCTGTGTAAGTGCGAATTAAAATTATTGTTGATAGGCAGCACCTCCAGCAGATATCAAATCTTTTGCAAAAAACCAACAAAATAAAACAAAAATAATTTGTTTACTCCGAAATTAGAGCTTTAATTTGATTGATTAATTCCATTGATTATTTCAAATACATAAGTACCGATGTATTTAAGTAATTATATGGTAATACATATCTCTAAAATATTAATAAAAACAATAAAAACAAAAATAAAAAAAATTAATGCAAAAATTTTATAAACGATTGCACTTTTCTTCTATAAAACAAAAAATAAAACAACATAACATAGATTATTGTATATAGATTTTGATAACATATAGACATTGCTCGTCTTCTTCTCCTCCTTCTACTTACCATGATATTCATTAGATCGTGGTGACGATAGTAATACAATGGCTTGTACCAATGAATATATATTCATATATTTAGGATATAAAATATAGTTATTATTGTACTAAGTAAGCTATAAATTAAGTGTTAATCACAGTCCTGTAATCCCATCCATGTATTAAAATAGCAATAATATTGTATTAAATATGTACCATATACATATACATAGATAACCCACAAGAATATACCAATTTCAATTCAATATGATTCAACACCAGCTCGATCATACGTAATTAATATTTTATATATTTTTTTTAATAACATAGAAATTACAGGGAGTCAAAACTTTAGATTCAAGAATATAAAATTCATATATACAAAAAAAAATATGGAGTTAGCTGATTTTGGCATAGATAAATAAATTTATACAGTTATATTTTTCAGTGATATTAGGGTTAAATTTGATTTTTTTTCGCAGATTGACTGTTGTAAGTACGATGGGTGTAATCCGATATGCTAAAATTAAAATCTCTATGGACAAAAATAAAAAAAAATACAAAAAATCGAATGTGCAAAAATGTAAAAAAAAAAATAATATTGAAGAAAGTTAAATAATAAAAATAATAGAAAAATAATTATAACCGCCTAAAAAAAGTAGATATATCCATTTTTGTGTCCACAAATGACTTACACTAAATAAATTATTTTATTTGAACTCTGGAAAAAGTACCTTTAAGTACAATAAAGTACAATAAAGAGAAATACAACAAGTGAAAAAAATGTCTATACTACTATACCTATTAAAAATAAGATTTATGGGATTTTGGTACACTGAGATTTTTTTTCGGGATTTTGTATTTTTTGGTATTTTGATACATTGAAATTTTGTGTTTTTTTTTTGTTTTGGTTTAGGTAGGCTCCCAGGCACATTATGTAATTTCCCATTTTATAATTCAATGTGAAAATATTAATTTTTAAAATCAATTAAAGACGGAGAGAGGGCCACAGACGCTCAGTAATATTGAATTTGTACGAGTGGTGCATAATATGAATTTTTATGTTCGTCCATTGACATTACAATACTTTGGCGCAATAATTTAGTTGTCTATGTATAAATTAATATTAAATACAGCAAGCTTAAACTTCAAATTGAAATGACGTAAAATATTGCTAAAAAAAAGTTAAAGGGTCGGATTTGGTTACATAATCTTGCTCTTTTTAATATAACTTTTGAAAATATCGTTTTTTTTATTTTAATCTTGCTTTTTATAACTTATAATATCGGTTTTTAAAATCTCTCATTCTTTTAAATCTTTACAAAAAGTGTAATTTTTTGAGATATTTCGGGACTTAAAACCGAGATTTTGAAACACAAGATTTTGAAAATCGAAATTTCATATCGATCCTAAATTAAAATGATTTTTATTCATTCATTATTGTACAACCTACATAATATATAAAATCATTGATTAAGAATACTACACAGATAGTATTCTTAATCAATGACAACATTAACCATAAACGATCAATTTTATTATGCAATATTTTTGAACGTCAGTGAGCTTATAAGCTTTTTAAAGAATTCTTAAAATAAAATTAGAGATTACATTTTAACTAAGCATGATCTATGCAACAGAATGTTTAAGAGTAGAGCTGAGCTTAATTCGATATCCCAACATCAAAAAATTCCAATATACCAAAATTCCAAATAACCAAAATGATTAGAAATTAACATCAAAACAAAAAAAGCCTCAGGATACGATCTAGTTAGTGGTAAAATATTGAAAGAACTACCGGAAGAAGGTTACAAAATTTTAATATACATTATGAGTGCTGTTCTAAGATCTGGTTATTTTACAGTCCAATGGCAAATTACTGAAATAATCCTAATACTAAAATCAGGCAAGCCGAGTAAAGAAATTACATCCTACAGACTGATGAGCCTACTACCGTGCCTATCTAAACTATTTGAAAGACATTTCTTGGAAAAATTCAAGCTGATTTTGGAAAAAAGCAAAACAATTCCAGAACATCAATTCGGCTTCAGATATGAACATGCAACTATTAAGCAAACACACAGAATAGCAGATGTAATCAAGTTAAGCCTACAGCAAAATAAATATTGTTTAGCGGTTTTTTTGGATATTATTCAAGTATTTGACAAGGTGTTGCATGAAGGAGTGCTGTGCAATCTCAAACAATTTTTGGAACAGAAATAATTATTTATTACTGCGCTCATACCTTATCGAAAGTAACTTTTCAGTGAAGCATTAAGGTGCCTATTTTGCCATATATGCTGCTAACATAGAAGAACAAAAAAATTAATACAAATTGAATGCCTCCATTAGAGACAGAGATTGTACAGTTTAAAAGGGGAGATAAGAACAAGTTTCTATCACTTTAGCTTCTCCATTTGTAAGATTTGTAGATAATTCAGGTTAATAACGGTATTTTGACGACTGTTAAAAATTTATTTAATTTTTTTTTTAATTTTAATCAAAACTTAATTTGGAACAGACTTTTTATTTTAATTAATAACAGAAAGTAGATTTGTTTTTTGGAATAAGATTGCTTTTTTTTCTATATTTCTTCCTGGAAATGGAAATTATGATTCAATGGCTTAAGTCGAGTGTTTATAATTTGTGTTGTTCAGAAAATGTAAAGTTTATACAATTTATTACGTGAGCTAAGCTACGCTTGACAAAAATTGTCATTAGTGTTTTTGTTATGATAGGAAAAACAAAAATAAAAATGTTATCAAAAAAAAAACTAAGTATGTACAAAAAATTTTATTTGCCTAAAAGCATGCAAAAAGATAATTGAAAAATGCTAAATGAATGAGTTTCTTTCACCATTGCTCCTCACATAGCCTCTTCATTCCTGCCTGGAACAATAATACATAAGGTTTGGTCTTCGGATACTTTAGGTTCTAGTATAGGGAATTGTTTAAAATCTTACTGAATATTTTATATTATTATAATGGTGTGTGTCTATTTAAAAGTACGACAATTTGAATGGCAATAAACAACTAAATATGTATAAATTAAAAATATATCAATTATTTTGAAAAAAAAAAAAATATATATATATATATGTATAAATTAAATTGGGCATGCAGATTTCTGCTGATATATATATTAATTTTATCATTGATTTATATATTTTCAATTAAAATTGAGCTGTCATAAATTATTTCGACTTGGCTAATTCTAAGACACAAACCGAAACCACCCGGGAAAAGTTTGAAATTGGTCCATTTTCTAATTCAAATTCTAATTTATATAAAAAAAAAATGTGTCACAATTAGAATTAATACCCTTATCATGATTCTCGAATCGAACGTGTAAGTAGGCAAATTCGCCATCATGCGATCATAATTAGCGAAGCGAATGAAATACGTTCGACAATTTGGCGAATGAAAAATTTAAGTGACAACTAAATTTGTTTATGAAATTTATTAGCACAAAAAAATACAGTTTCTTTCTTTTTATTTACTTTTCAATATTTAATTTTCGAGTGTTAGGTTAGCAACGACTTTTCCAAGCGAATGAATTTATTCGCGAATTGTGACCACATTTACGCGAACGTTCGACTAGCATATTCGCTTCGACTCATATTCGATTCGAGAATCATGATAAGGGTATAAATCCTCTTATTAGGTACACACCATAGATTAGGAATAAGGAAATACATATTCGCACATTTTCTATATCTATGGTAAACACCTATGGCAATTTCAAGCTTGCGAATTTATTAAAGTTTCAGATATTATATTTTTCAGAATCCAGTGCAATATCCTAACTCAGTCGTAAGAATAAAAGAGGATTGTTCTAGCTGTATAAATAAGGTATTAAAATTAAATAAAACAAAAAAAAATTAATGTCAGTTTTTGTTTATTTTTTTATTTTTTTTTTTTTTATGTATAAAGTAAATTTAAAATTGTATAACTATTTTTATTTTCTAAAACAGAAATAAAATACACATGAGCACAACAATTATATATATACAAAGATTTAAAAAAAAAGATCAGAATTCGTATTAAAATAGTTTCTTAATAATAAAAATAATTGTTTTTTTTTAGTTTTTATTTTGTGGTTATGTTTATTTTTTTTTTTTTTGCGCTTCAGTTCAAAAGTTTAATAAATTTTTTTTTTCTTTTATTCATAAAATTAAATTTTTTAGTTTGTTTGTATGTTTTTTATTTTATTTTAAACTATTTACAAATACCACCACTTACAGAAGTATTTTTTTTTAACTTAATATATTAACATTTTCTTATATATTTATATAAAATTATTTAATTATTTTAATTTTAATTGAGATTCTTACTAAATTTATTTAACAAAATTTAAATATTGTTAATGGTTTTATTAGAAAAAAAAATATAAATTTCAGTTTTTAAAAATATGCAAATGATCAAAGCAATTCTTTCATTTTAATAATACATATTAACTATTATTACTCAGCCATATATGTCCATGATAATGATGATGATGATTGATGAATTATTATTATTCGTATTAAAATTATATAAGTTCGATTTTGTTTAAATTTTTTAGTTGGAAACGAATTCAATTTTATTTTTTAATTTTATACATAACAAAGGTAATATTTATTTTATCTTTGTATATAAAAGGAGTTTTTTCGGCGGGTTTTCACAATAGTAATTCTGAATTCTGACAATGAAATAGAGTTATTAGTAACCTTTTAACCAATTTTGGTTTTTTGTTTTGCTATTTAGATATAATCGAAATAATACTCTATAAAATTTATTTCAATAATTTTTTACTAGTTCGAAAAAATTTGAACAATTTAAATATTCTGAATGATTCGTTTTATGTGTGTTATTTATATATTTATTTATAGATATTCATTTAAAACAATTATTTTAGATTAAAAAAAAAAATTTGAAAATCAAAATATAAAATTTAATATAATCAATTTATCTTAATTTTGAGTAGCGTTTCTTAATTTTCAAATTCATTATACATACATAAAAAAATAATAATTTGTAAATTATTATATAAATATATGAACATATTTATAGATTATTAACATAATATTAATATAAATTATAAACATAAATATATATATATATAATTTGTCACTTAAAAAAAATATTTGTTAATTAAATTATTTAATTTGAAAAATTAATAATTAAAAATTAAATTCAGATGAACATTTGCATATTTTTCTTTTATGAAATTTTTATGATATACATATGTATATATGTATTTATATTGGACAGAATTATTTTTACGAAACATTTTTATATGTATATATATACATATATATATATATATATATATATATATACATAAATGTTATATACAGAATGAATAAAGTTTAATTTTAAAATAACATAAAGTTAAGTAAATTGATTTATTTCAAATATAAATTGACTTAAGTTAAATTTTTATTTTAAAATTCTAATTTTATATTTAATAACTAATAATAATATTTTTAAATTTACTGTTAAATTGACATTATAAAAATTTTTGTAGTTGATTTATATATTGTTCAAAAAAATATTGCATAATATTAATGTTAATTTTTTAAATGTAATGTTATATTTTTTGCTATGCAATATTTGTTTTAATTTTTATTTACATTTTATTTGTGATTTATTTATGTCTTAATATTATTTGCTAAAATTTATACGTTGGAAATAACATTTGTAAAGTTATTATTTTTTTCTTTTTACGCGCAAGACAGGTCCTAATAAAGTTATGGTTATTTTTAATTATATTGGAACTTGCAAATTAAAAACAAAAATCAGTTCAATAATTAATAATATTTTTTTTCTATGTTGTTTGGTTTTTATCTAATTTAATTATAATTTATATCTATTAAATTATTATAATAGTTATTGTAAAAGTTATATATTATTGAAAGTAAATTGGAATGTTTTATAAACAAAAAAAAAAAAAATTATCCAGTTGTAAAAAGAATTATAAAAAATGTTTAATTAGAAAAATTTAAAGAAAATGGAATGAATGAATTGATGTTTCTGTTAACTTTGTTAATAGTATAATTGTTTTGATTAGAGTTTAAAAAAAGTTTAAAATTTAATTTATAACAACATTTCAAATTGGTTTAAAAATAATTATATTAATATTTAAAACGCATTATTCCCCAGCCAGCTGAGAGTAACGTTAAATGTAACTAAAGATAGATTAAATGACTATCATCCAGTTCGAATATTAATAATTTTTTGTGTGACAACAATCAAAAATCTACCCATAAAGTCATTATTCCCATTATTTTTTTTTTTTTAACTACATGTGAAATATTATTATAAATATATATGTAATTAAAATTGAAATTATATATTAACATAATATTTGTTATTAAAAATTCATTTTCAGTATTGTATTAAAAAAAAAAAAATTAAATAAATATTTAAAAAAAATATATTATATATGTACAAAATATATAATTATATTATTTTGAAAGAGATTTCGTTTTTTTTTTTGAATTTGTTTTTTTAAATAGTTGTAAAAGAACTACAAAAATTAAAAACAAGTCTTTTAAATTAGGAAAATTTAGATATTAAATGTGCTTGCTTTTTGTTTTTGATCACAGGAGAGCTGCATCTTGTTACTTTGATTTTTTTTTTTTTTTGTTTTTTTTATCTATCATAAGACTGTTATGTTATTTTCTTATATTTAATTCTTTTTTTTTTTTTTTATTTATGTGTTATTTTTTGTGAATGAAAAATATTTCAAAATAAACTTAAATTAATTGAATATTGTTACGAATATCGATTACAAAATTTAAATGCGCATCAAAAATATATTTTTGGCGTATTTTAAGTATGTAAGTTTAAGTAAATTAATTTATATAATCAGCGGCTGATATTGCACACATTCTGTTAACTTAAAGAAGAGTAAATCGTATTCAATTAATTTTATTCGTAACAATACATACATAATTTTCTACCATAAAATTCTAAATTGTATCTTTTAAATATTTATTATAAAATTGTAACGATTTTTTTGTTTTTTTAAATTAAACTAAAATGAAGAAATATAAATAAATTCATTAATTGAGGAAATTTGGATTTGATTAATCACAGTTGTTGCCATGTTTATTGAGCATAACAATATCTTCTTCACTTTCATCCTCTTCTTCTGTATCCATAATAGGATCTCTATCATCGTCGTAATAAGGTACTGCTTTAATACCACCTAATATATATAAAAAAATATTTAATATGTATATTATGTATAATAAAATTTTACTCTTACGTTTTATGGGTGATCTGAATAATTCCGTTTCATCTAAATCATCTTCATCATCATCAAATAAACGTTTTGGATTGCCTTTTTGCGATAAAATTGAAAAATTATAATGAGGCCTATTTGTTCCAGTAATTTTATTCGTTTTTGTTCCAACAAATTGAACACACATTGCACAACAAACTATTAATAAAACTAATATACATCCTGTACTAACAATAAATAACAAACGTGGTAAGCCCCATATTCTATCATCAATTTCTAATCTAAATATCACACCACGTATCGTTTCACCACCAAATGTACCAACATGTACCAAACGTGTTGCAAATTCATGTCCTGGTGCTTCAGCTTTTATGGTAACATCACCAGCTGGTATTTCTTTTAATGTATAAACTCCGCCATTATCTGAAAATGTTGTATGTGCTAAATCTGATGATATTATAGATACTTTTGCATTTTGAATTGGATGATTTAAATTATCTAGAACAAATCCAGTTATTGTTGCATCATTGAAATTTCCTTCTTTTTGTGGTTGATAAGTTTTAGGAGTGAAATCAATATGTTCACTTTCATTATTACGGCCAATATCCAAAAATACATCACCCAAATTATTAACTAATCCTTTATATACTTCCAAACTTATAATTTTTGTTTTATGTCCACTTGCTTTCACAATCAAATCAAATTTTCCAGGTGGTAATATTAAACGGAAATGAGCAAGATTTCTGGTAACAGTTTGAACTCGAGATTTTTGACCAGAAATTTGAACAAATGCGTTTCGAACAGGTTGACCACGTTTATTTTTTACATATCCTTTAATACCAGTCTCAGTTAAATGCAAGAAATTTAATAATTTTTCCAAATTTTCTCGCCAAGTTGTACCAATATCTTTAGCCAAAGGCATTCTACAACAGGATACTTCCAATGTTAACATTGGTATATCATATAAATCATAGAAAAGATTAGTTATTTTTTGTACAACATCACGTTGATTTGATCGAAGTTTTGTTGAAGGACACGATTTTAATGATGAATTTCCTGATATTAATAATTCTGATTGTTGAGTTGTTTGGACGGATTCTGCTAACTTTGGATAAATTTCAACGGAGTCATTTTTCGGTTGCGGATAGCTAAAATTAAAATATATCAATAATAATAATTTTATTTTAACAAAAAAACAACAAAAATTGCAATACATTTGATTTTTTATTATATAAAAATAAGAAAACTTACTAAATATTTGATCCTCCAGACGAAAACGATAAAATTATATCGAAACCTTCATTTTCGAGCATTTTCAATAGTAAATTACGTTGAGGTTCGGATTCTGGGCTAACAATGCTATCAGAAAGATCATTTTTAACTTCAACATCACAAATTGCAGGACTACAATCAAAATTATTTGTTAAAATCCATTTAAAAACAAATTCAAATTCACTTACTTTTCTAAGTATTTGCTATAAACTTCTTCAAACCCTTCCATCACTGGAAGAAAATGAATAACAGTATTATTTAATAATTTTCCAATTGGTGGTTCTTTATTTCCTGCTATAACATGCCGAGCTAAGTTCATTGTAAGTTCTCTTCCGACTGGCAATGAACTAAATACAGAACTCAATATTAATACATGAAATTTGGTCTCTTCTGGTGAACCAATCTGAAATAAATCAATTTTATAAAATTTTAATAGAGTTTTTATTTTAATTGATGAATTTTTATTTCAAGTCAAAATGTTCGAGTTTCCCAAATTTAGATAAAACTACAAGTAAATTGCTTTTCAAATAAAAAAAATACCTTAGTTAAGTATCGTATTAAATTTATTATTGGACTTTTCTTATAATACTTAAAACAAAATTTAATTTTTTATCAATTTTTAGAAATACTTTTCGTTCTTCAAAACTATCAAAATCAGATTTTTCCAATTCATCACAAGAATCAGTTCCTCCATTGTTACCGCTGTGAGCATATAAAGCTAATCTTTCGCCAAACGATGCTATTCCACACCATGCACGAAATGTTAACTTGCCCTCAAATTTTCCAGGTTCAACAAATTGTTCAATTTTTGTAACCACATCTAAAGTTCCATAAAATCCTAAAACATCAAATAATGCTTTGCGAAAATTTTCCGTTGGGATAAATCGTTCTTCTTCAATACCATTTTCATCCTCTTGTTGAGCACCTTTAAACTTTAAAAATACTTTACGATAAATTGATTTTCGCTGCCTTGATACCCACACATATTTTGATAAATATTCAAATGATGAAATTCTGTTCAACTCTTCTAAATTCATTGGCATTTCAAATCTACATCCTGATTTAGATAATTTTCTAGGCATTTTTTGATCGGCTTCATACCATTTAATTACTTTTGAATCTGTTGGTGTATTTGATGTAGCAACTTGTTTACGTCCACCAGAATAATGTGCTTCCGAAAAATTTTCCATTTTATCTGGCTTTAAATATAAATATTTCATAGCTTCTTTGCGAGCTCTATACAAATATTTTTCAAATGTCTCCTCTAAAACATCAATATTTAAGCCAGTTGATAAAACTCTAAAAGTTTCTGTAGTTAGAAAACTATCCTTCAAAGCTTCATATTCAACACTCCTTTTGCCAATACTACTTGTGATAACTGGTAAAATTAAATCACTTGTTGGAATTAAAGATGGTCTTGTACTAGCTGCAACCGATTCGGGACCTAATGTTGACACTTGAGTTTCAGGATCCTTATTCAAATGAAATGTGGTTGGGGGTTGTTTAAGTTTTTTACGTTTTTTTCCTCTTCTATGCTCCTCTTGTTCTTCATAATCATCTCGATCATTAATACATGTCAAAGGTTGAACAGTAGGAATTTCTTCTTGATTTTCATTGTCATCAGAGGGACTTTCAACGCAAGTTGTTGGATCAGTCTTAGGTTTTCCATCACTCGTTTTGCTTTCTGGCCTTTTCGTTTGAGAAACAGATATTTGATCATTTAATTTTGATTTGCCATCAATATGAGATATTTCTGATATCATATCTTTGGATGTTATTGTCTCTTGGCTATGAGACCGTCTCAAGTCCAATATTAATTGTTTTCTTTTGTTAATTTCTAATTTTCCCCATTCTGGTGTTATGCAACGTCTATTAACCATTGATCCAGTACCACTTGTTCGAGTTTTTTCACTTATATTAGTTGGAGATGGTGATAAAGGTCTTGAATCGGTTTCTCTATATCGTTGATAATATTCTTCTGGTATAACACCATTTTCATCCAAATGAAATGTTTCGAATTTTTGTTGATCTTGTTTCGTGTATGATTTTCCTTCAGGAGATTTACTATTTTTAGCATTTTTAATAATGCTTCGAAGAATTCTGGGGGCAGGATGATTACAAAGAACAGAACATCTTGTTGAATAAGGATTATATAGATCTCCAAACGGACGAATGCTTAGTTCAATAGATTGACAAAGTTTGTATGGAAGTAAACAAAACGCCGGACTTTGAGTTTGAAAAGTTTTTGATGAATGTTTTATGGGTTTTTCAAATAAATTTGAAACCGGTATCAATCCAGTACGACTAGTTTGACTACTCATTTTTTTTTAAATTCTTTAAATAATTAATTTTTTTTTTTATTAATTAAAAAAATATATTAGAACGCTAATTTCTAAGTGATTCAAATTTTGTTATTAAATCGATATTTTATTTATAGTGATTCACTTGTGTTTATTAATATAAAGTTTGAAATTGTATCTAGGTAACCTGAAGGTTTCATTTATTGTTTGTTACCCTTATAAATTTCCATAAGCTGGAATTGACGTCATTATAAGATTTAATAATAAATAATGTTTAAAATATAATTTAATATTTTGTACTTACACTTGAAGTTATTTTCAAAGAATGATATTTCTCTGTAATATCATTATCTTCAGCTTCAAATGCAACAAAATCCACATTTAATCTTTGCAATTCACTCATTTGTGTATTAATTTGATTATTTGTGTTGTATTTTGTATCAACAACATGTTGAATTATTCTATAATCATGTGCGGAAGCCCAATGTTGTGCATCATCATGCATCAATGAAATATCCAAACGCAATGAAGTTGATTCGTTATTTTTTATTTCAAAATCTTGTATATGCGGTTCATATCTTTGAAATTAAAATAAAAAAAAAAATAATATAATAATTTAAATAAAAAATAATAAAATTGAACATACGTGTCAGCTATAACTGTGATATTATGTTTTCCAGGTAAAACTAGTTTCCAATAGTCACCATTTTTTCCGGTATATGAAAAACTTTTTTTACCATCAACCCAAATTTTAGCACCCGAAACTGGATGACCAATTGAACTTCTTATAAAACCATGAACAGCACTATGAATTTGTTCCATATACTGTAAGAGTGGTTCTCGATTAGCTTCCCAAAAATCAGGAAGTTCTGAAGCTTTTGGATATTTTTCACAACTCAGCTCTAAAGTTAATTCATAACAACCAGCTTGAATATAATTCCAATCTTGCATTCCACCAGTTACTGAATACCATTGTGCACCATTCGTTATACCATTTGGAAATTTTTCTGATGGAAATTTAGGACATGGATCACCCAAATGCATTTTTGGATGTGCATTTGAATATGTTTTAGCCAAATTCACAAATATATCATCATCTTGTGTTGGATTTTTTTTAGCATGTACTAATCGATTTAAAACTTCACTTTTGAAAGATTCTTGTGTATCATCATATGGATAATTAGCAACTAAAGATCCACCATGTAAATTTGCTGATAATATAAATGGTATAGATAATGTCCAATTCATTACAGCTAATGTTTCAACTTCTTGTTTAGCATTATAATTATTTGTACCATATTGATCTGGAAAATTTCTATTTAAATCGACATTATTAGCATTTGTTCGTCCAAATGCAGAATATTTATCTTCTAAAATGTAATAAATTATTATTTTTTATACATCTGTATATATACATTAATGTATGTAGATTAAAAAAAATTAAAATATTTACCTAATACTGACATTTCATATCCATCAGGATTCATACTAAATAATAAATGAATTCTTGTATTATTAACAAGTTTTGTTACACGTTCATTTATTCCATAATTTTCACATAAATATTTAGCTAATAATAATAACATTTCTCGACCAACAACTTCATTTCCATGCATATTTGCTACATATTTAAATTCTGGAATACCTGGAGTATTTTGTATTGGATTTTTTCCAATTGCAAGCACCCACAAATCTCGTCCTTTAACACTTTTACCAATTGAATATATATATGTTAACATTGGATATGTTTCAGCTAATTTTCGTATAAAACTAAAAATTAAAATTTATATTAGATAGACTTTATCATATTAACAATCTATATTGATTTAAATAATATTAATTAAAAATTGATAAATTACCTTTCCATTTCTACAAAATTATGATGTACAAATTCAGTCGGTTGAATAAAACCATATTTATCTTGTCCTTTTCTTTCTCTTACTACAGTCCTATAAGCACCTGTTAATTAAATTTTCAAGCAATCCAATCAGATATTATTTTAATTAGGTTATATGAATATATATAAAACAAGCATTAAATACAAAATTTCAAATTATAAGAATAATAATATTAAGTTTTATAAAGCAAATCATATTATATTTAGATAATTAATGTTATTACTTGTACATATATATATATATATATATATTATATATATATATTTTTTTTTACATAATTTCATTGAATAATTAAAATTTATATAGAGTAAATTCTATAATGCATCAGCATCACGTATCATAAAATTTCATGATGCAAAAATTTCACAAAATGCAAGCCGTTTAAATTTAAATTAATTTTTAAAATAAATTTTAAAAAAAATTAATTATTACTTATAATACAATTCTAAAATTATAATTAGCAAATACATTAGGAAATCAGTCTTTTGCATCATGATTTTTTATGATGAGGGTTGTTAATGCATTTTCAAATTTACCCATAGTTATATATTTTGAATTTCATTTTTTTCTTTAAATAATTAATTTATATAAGTTTTAATTTTTAAATAAATTTTTTATATAAATTAATTTATTTTTTAATTAATTAATTTTTTTTTAATGATATTTTAAATTAAATAATTTAATTGTTGTCAAGTTTCCAAGCATTAAATACAAATTTTAAATATCGAAAAATTTCCAACCAACCAAATATAAAATTATTAGTGAAAGGAAAGTGGACAACAATTAAATTATTCAATTTAATTTATATAAATTTTAATTATTTTTTTTTTTAATATTATGAAAAATCATATTCAAAATTTATAACAATTTTGATTAACTAGGAAAGCATTATAGGTATATATATATAATAAAAACCAAAAGCAAAATATATTATAAAATAAGCGACAAGAAGTGCAAAGCAAATAATATAGTAAAGAAAATTATTATATGTAAGAAAATAGATTTAAAAAAAAAAACAATAAGATAAAATAAAAAAACAAAAATAAAAAACTGTTAATTCTATATACATCTTCCTTATATAAATAAATCGTTAAATTCTATATATTTTCTTTTCATTTCAAATAAAAAAAATAACTCTGAACACGAATACTTTTATTAAAGGATAGAAAATAAATTTAATTATTTTTTTTTTTTTAAATAAACAATTAAATTAATTAATGGAAGACGATGATGATAAATCTGACCCAGAACCTGGGTGAACGTGTACTTTACGGTCAAGTAAAAAAAATAATTAAATTAATAAAAAATTTTGTTGTTTTAAATGAAAATTCAGAATTCTTTTTATTTTTAATGAACAAGAAACAAGATAACACTGTAAACTTTCAAATATTACACTTATTTTATTATATTATATTTATAAATTTTATTTTTATACAAAATAAGAATAAAATAAACTAAAAAAGCTTATGTAATAAAAAACTTTTTTTAAAGTATTAAATTTTTACTATTTTTTTTTATGTTTTTTGAATAATATACTTTATTTACCCATTTTTATAATAATTATGTTAATATATATAATATTTATAATTTACACTGAATTCTGTAATGTTATTTAATTTTATACATTCATACATTTTTTTAAATAATTTTTTTTTTTTTTTTTTTTTATAACCAATATACATATATTTATGATGTGTATTTATAATTTTTTTTAAATTTTAATAATAACAATACAATTTAAAATGAACAATAATATATTAACTCACAAAAATTTCAATTGCTATTATATAATTAATACTTTTATACAAAATAATGAAAATAATAATTTATATTAATTGTTATGGATTATGTAGTATACATGTTTAGTTTTGGAGAATTTATTATGCACAAATATATATAAAAAAAAAAATCGTTTTTTTTTTAAATTAATATATGCCAATAATTCTTTTATTTTTGTCTAATTTTTAATTTTTTAATATTAGAATAAAGTGCGAATTATAAAATGTGTTATACAAATAATACTTTGAATATTTTGATTAAACTGCAATATAAAAAAAAAAATTAAGTAAAATATTGTTTTTTAATAAAAAAATTAAATAAAAATTTGTGATTTGATATAAAATAAATAGAAAAAATTAAGAAATCTCAATAGAGAGAGAGATAGAGAAAATATGTGTTTTATTATATTTTAACAATAGATTTTAATTGTATATTTTCATCAAAAAAAAAAAAAAAAAAAAATAGTTAATTAGTTTTTTAAAAATATTTTTCTAAATTATAAAATATATTGAAAAATATTTTTCTAAATTATGAAATATATATTGAAAAATATTTATAGTTTTGTAAACCCAGTCTCATATAGTTGTTACATATTACACTTAATTTTTGTTGTTTTTAACATTAAAAAGAGATTGTAGATTTTATTTTTATTCTATTTTTAATCAAAAAATTAAAAAAAAAATTAACAATTAATAATTTAAATTTTTTTTTTTTTTTTGCTTTTTTTTTTAACAATAATCATGTTAAATTTTTTATACATTTAATTTCAATTAATTTTAATAAAATATTTTATAATTTTAAAATTTTAGAGTTTTTTTTTTGTTTTGTTATCATAAATTTGTGTTTTTGATATTTATAAACTATACATGTATAGGTGCAATTTGGCTTCTTAATGAAGTTTTTTATAACATAAGCTTTATTTAATATATTTGCTTATTTTTTGAAATGAAACAAAAAAGGTATGGTATTGTATGTACTTTAAAAGTATAGATGTATATGGATAATGCAAGATAAAAATTACAATAATATGTAATTATATATATATATATATAATAAGAATTATATTGATGATTTAATTTTTAATTATTATTGGAGAATACTCACTGTAATTGATATTTTTAATACAAGTAGAAGAATTTATTTATGCAAATTTTATTTTACTTAATTATATATTTTTTTATTTAAATCATTTTTAAATTTTTTTTTATTTTTTTATTTTAATTTTATTTTTATTTTTTTGTTTATTTTTTTAGATGAAATAGTAAAGATGAATTTTCTTTATCAATTATTTAATGTGTTTGAACTTCATTGTGAAATAAAAAAAGAAATCCCAAAACCTTTCCAAAAAAAAAATAAATAAAACAGAATTAAGCCGAAAAAATAATAATATGTATTAAAAATTAATGAGAAGATATTTTAAATAATAAGTAATAATAATAAAAAAAAAAATCTAAATGAGATCCAAAAAGAAATATTAAATGGTGCACAAATTATAATAATATTTATGAATATGACTTTAAAATCATTTTAAAAATAATTAAGTTTTTATAATTAAAAAAAAAAAATTTTTTTTTCTTTTTAATTTTAGTTGTGATAATTTTAAAAATGTTTTTTTGTTTGTTTTTTTTTTTGTTAAATATAATATGCAAAATAAAATAAAATTTTCTTATGAAATTTTCAAATTATTTTAGTTGCCTAAGTAAAATGAATTATAATAATTATTATTTATGTTGGTACCATCATTAACTTCAGCTGGTTTTAAAGCAAAATCAAGTCTTATTGCTGGTTGGTTTTCAATTACTTCAACTGCTTTGATTTCACTCGGTTGAAAACTATATATGTTCATCAATTTTATATTCCATTTTCAATAATAATCATAATAATAATAATTATAATAATAGTGATAATAATAATGATAATAATAATAATAATAATAATAATAATAATTAATAATAAGAATAATAATAATTAATAATAATTAATAATAATAATAATAATGATCAATAATAATAATAATAATAATATTCATAATAATAATAATAATAATTAATAATAATTAATAATAATAATAATGATCAATAATAATATTAATAATAATAATTATAATAATATAAATAATCCATTAGGCAATCAATATTATATAATATATACATAAAAAAGAACAAAAAAAATTGTAAGTTATTGTATCATAAAAATTTTGCAAAAATTAAAATAAAATTACCCAAAAGCTTGTGCTTGAATTCGATACTGCCCAGGAACTAATAATCTCCAATATTCACCACGATCAGTAGTTAAAATTGGTTTTCCTTCAAGACCTTCAACAACAATTTTAGCATCGGTTAAAGGATATCCATTTAAATCGGTTACTAGACCCTAAAATTATATAAAAAAATATTTTTAAGGTATAGAAATAGAATTATTAAATTTTAAAGAAAAAAAACGTATATATGTATGTGTTACGGGGATAACACTACAAGTGTTAAGGGTATAATTACCAACAATATTGAAAAATATTTACAAAATTATTATTACAAATTAATCAAGTTTACCGATGCAAAAACATGGGATGGAATAAAATTGATTTCGGTAGTTGGAAATTGGCTGATTTATTTTTTTGAAACAGTAAATATGAAATTGAAATAATAACTGATGAATTTAATTAATATTGATAAATTTATCATATTCTTAAGTATTTTATTTTGTTGATTATGCATACTATAGTCATTCGAGAGTTAGCACAATTACATTTTTTTTCGAATTCCCGTAACATATATTATCATAATTCTATAAAATTTAATATAAAAATAAATATTATAATTTACCTTAACTCCAACATGAGCCAATTTAATAAATTCTAACAAACTATTCTTATTTTTTTTCCATTCTTTTGGTAATGCTGATGCATATGGATATTTACAGCATGATAATTCAATTGTTAATTCAAAACAATTTGTAAATGCATAATTAAAATCTTGCATTCCACCATTCAATTCATACCAATATGCACCATTTGTTATACCATTATTAAATGATTCATTACAATTGTGACCATTTTTCATAATTGGATGATTAATTGAATATGTTGAAGCCATTTTTTTAAACATATCATTATCAGGTGTAACACTTTCAATACAACAATCACGATGTTTTCTAAAATAAAAAAAAAAAAATGCATTAAGTAAAAATTTAATTTATTTTAAAAGTTTAAAAATGTTTTTTTGGTTTTTTGTTTTTTCAATTACAGTGAATTATCGTAAGGATAGCTGGCTACTACAGCACCACCATGGAAATTTGCTGATAAAACAAATGGATTTGATGTTATCCAATTAATAACAGCTGATGTTTCTGGTTGTCTTACACGATTAATTGTATTGTTATCAAGTCGATCTGGAAAATCACGATTTAAATCGATTCCATTTGCATTGCTACGACCAACAAATCCTTGCAATGAAATACAATTTCCTTCCTAAAAATAAAAAAAAAAAAAATGTTTTGTTTTATTTTTTTTTATATTAAAATCAGACATACTAATATATATATATATGTATGTATAGATTTTGTATTAAAAAATAATAATATATAAAAATTTAATACAAAAGATTATAGGATTGATATGAAGATAACCTTTAACGAAAAGGGTAATAATTTTGTGATAGTTAGTAAAAACAAAAAATAATCGAAATTGTGTGTTAATAGAGAGATTAATTAAAACAATTTCATTTACGTTTATACATTATATAGTTAATTTATTTTTATGTGAATCTGAAATATATTTATTGCTATCACTAGAATTAATCAGTATTTTTAAAATGTTTATTGATATTTATTAGAATTTATTAGGAATTTAATACATATTCTAATCACAATTAATAATTTAAGTATTACAAATAATAGATAAAAAAAATTTTAATAAAAATTTTTTTTTTTTTGTTTAATTAAGAAAGTTAGAAGAAAGTTTTTTATACTAAGTTGCTTGAGCTAATTGCATAATGCTACTTGGTAGAATATGCAGGATTAATTTTCAGTTCGAATTCCAGGACATTTTATTATACATGTTAATGAAGCAGGGGATAGATTCGTTAGAAAAGGGGCTGAAATCTACATCAGCTTAAGGGATGTAATCATTCATGTACCCATAAAAGAGGGGCTATTGCAATATTCATATGGTCACACAGTTATATTGACACAGTTAAACGACTATAACTCATCAATGTGAAGACATTTTTACATTTTTAAAAGTTGTATCGAATTAAGTGGTTTATCAATATCACATATTAAAACTTTACAACTTTACAACATTATTTTATTACTTTTATTTAACAAAACATTATGCTCCTTGGCATTATTAGCATTTCTTGTTACCAACTTCGATAACTAAACAAAATTATTCATTTAATGAATTCAAGGAGCTCAATTACGATTATTCCAATTCGAATAAAATTTATTACATAAACTCTAAGCTGAGCTGCTCTTTCTTTTCATCTTCCTTCGATTTTTATATTTGATAAAACCTATTTGGTTGATAAGCCAACAATAAAGAACTCTGTATATCTATACTCTGTAACAGAGTGTAGTTACTTTGTATGAGTTTGTAAATAAAAATAAATAAAAATAAATAAACTTGCTACATATTTAGTGCTAAAATTTAGCAAAAGTCAAACTGAAAAAAGAAATTATATTATTCTGTAAGCCTCTACAAATATTAGACAATAAAAGATATAAAATTGAGTCATTTTAAATTCTATTTCTTTCATAATAAGTTTAAATCGATTCCATTTGCATTGCTACGACCAACAAATCCTTGCAATGAAATACAAAGCTGTACTAATTATGTAATTCAATCAAAAAATTATAGTTTGAATAAAATGATATTATATATATATATATATATTATCGTCAAATTTGTTTTATCTTAATAAAATATTCAAAATAATCGAATTTACATTAACAACATAATTATGTTGTATATCTACGTGATTTCGATGGTGTCGTATCATAGATAATCCGCTTTAGGAATATCTATAACTTTCCTAATGTGTACTATATCCCACTATACCAGCTGAAGTTAATGATTGTACCAAATTGTACTAAAATAAATTTTGAGAATATATTGTATATCCCAACAGTGTGATTGGCCAGAATAAAGCTAAAATATTTTTTATTGATGGATGTTGTGACCCAATGCTAATATACGACATATAAATTCGAATTATATTATTTGAAAATAATTTTTTATTTCAAAATTAACTTTGCTCGTCTATATTTTTTTTATAATTACAGTAATTACACACAAAAATTCATGTATTAAAATATTTAAAAAAAAAATAAAAAAATAAATAAAATATTTTAACTATTTTAAATTGAGTTTATTTTTTTATTAATTTCTATAATAATTATAAACAGGATCCAATCCAAGTTTAAATAAATAGAGTTTGGGTCGTTTTGTCGATTATATTTTTGTAGCTACTCTTCATGAAAAATATTATTGTAAAACAGTACAATTTTCGGTTATAGTTATTATATTATAGTAACAGAATTTGTATATTATGATTGAGTACTTTAGAATACCCACTCGAAGTAACCAATTTATTTAAACAGCAAAAAATTTAATTTTAGGTGAATCAAAAAATATTTCCTGTGGTGTTGAGATCCATTACTGGTGAAATTCAAATTCATTTTGAAGCTTAAAACCCACCAGTAGTGAAACATAGAACCCATGGGGAAATATAAATTTGTTTTATCAGTGATGGGTCCGATAAAATCATGTAACTACTTTAATAATATTTGTAACTACTAAAATGTTATTATAACTTGCAATTATAATTTACTGCCAAACTGCATATTCAATTTTCGAATATAGGTTAAATTTACGAACATATATTAAATACAAAATAAGTAATATAATAACAATTCACAAATTACACATTTTCTCTAGTTTATAAACAAAATTAGAGAATTCCCATTATTATCATAATTGTGTATTCACTTTTGATAGATAGATTAGTTGAAAGTTGTTTGTTTTATTAAACCTACAAAGAAATTTCTGTTCTTTGTTCTGACAAAGAAATATAAGTCTTTGATCTATTGACAATCACACCACAAATAAAAAAAAAATCGATTGATTCCAAAAATAAATATTTTTTTTATTATTAATACGTATTTAAAAGAAAAAAATCACAATTGACCTTCATTTAAGATCAAATAAATAAAATGCAATGCCTTGATATGATTATGAATATCCACGCACTCACTTAATTAAATCGCCATTGTTAAACTTTATAAGTAACAAATCGTGTCTTTTTTTTATAAAATAAAATGAAATGTAATTTGTGTATAAAATTTTATTTATCTAGGTACATAATTATATTTAAAACTATTTGTTTTGATTATTAATACTAATTTTTCTATAGGAATGACTGACTATAAAATCATCCTTTAGGACTGAAGGTAGGAAACATATCCATCAAATTCTCATTTTTGTACACATTTTTGTACATATTCATTTACAAATGGTTTGATCACTAAGTAACAGTAACAAGTAAAATATCTTTAATATCTTCTAAAGCACTTGTTAGACTAACATATCCTAACTAACTGATTGGAAGAAGGTTGAGACCTCAATTTTTAATTTTTTTTATAATTATGTACATAGAGTATTAATTAAATTTACTTTTGACGATGAAACAGACACATATATTTTCTTATCACTATTTTATTATGTATATGTAAGTATATATAACATCACATTAGACTTCATGATGTATACATAAATTAATATTTAAGTTTGGCAGCGATATTTGAATATGATATATTTAAAAATTTATATACGATACTATATAATAGTATATACGATAAAAATATGATATATTTAATATATTTAATAACTAGTTATACTAGTAAACATAAAATGGTTTTTGCAATTAATTATATAAACTTAGGTTTATCTAATTTAATAGTAAGTAATACTAAGTATATTAGATTTTTAGCGAAGTGGTGATCTAAAAATACTAATGTGTCACACAATGTCCGTTAAAACCATTATAACAATACACCCCATTCCAAAGTGCAGTGAAACGATAAAGTTTACAATGTAGCATCTTCCAAAATGTATATCAAATGCTATTGACTTTGTACACTATTCCAAAATGTTTAAAATACATAGTTTAAATGTAAAATAAAGGCAGTGAGTGTGTAGCAAAAAAATTTAGACTATATAAATACATTTTTTATAAATGTCATTGATAAAGTTATCACAGAATTAATTAAATTATAGGTTTATAGGTTTTATAGGACTATACAGGACGAAAGATAAACAAAATGTCAGATTATTGCCGATTTATATTACAAAAACACAAAATTATAATTGAAATGTCAAAATGTTTGTATGTGTATATTTATATTGTCAAAATGGTATTCCAAAATGTATCAACATTTTTATTGTAGTATATGTTACAATGAAGTGATTATAAAAGTTTTAAACGGTAGTAGAAACTAAATTTAAAATTTAAACTGTATTAAAAAAAATGTATACTGCATTTCGGAAGTCAAACTTTATGTTATACATTATTCTTCGATAAATTTGAATATATCTTTTAATGAATTCATTATCACTATTAATTATAGCCATTGCTCTCAATGAGTGTATAGAGCAAGTCCCACTTCCGGCAAACTCAATTTAACATCAGCACATTAAATTCATTCCAAGTTCATTTCTATCTGCCCCTGTTTCACTTAACACTTCAAGGCGTACATTAAGAGATAATGATCAGCATCATCAACCATAATCTGAAAAATATTTTTGACTGGGGAAAAAGTAATAGAGTGGTTTTGATATCTCTAAAAATCAAAACTGAATACTTAAACCTACACCATTTAACGCCACATTAATTTAAAAATATATATATATATCTATTATAGATATCAGGTAAAGAAGAAAATTATAGGAAAATACCATATTTTTTACATTGACAAAAATGCCGCGATATCTTTGGATTTTTAAATCGCTGCAAAACGAATTTTTATTCCCAGGACATTCTAATCAGACGTTTCTATTTATACATTTTAGGATCTATATTGAAATGCAATTCACATATATATACTTATAAGCCAAATTACATACAATTTTTTTGACAATTCAAATGTGTGCTTATACGTTTTTTTGACAACCTTAATGGTCCTTTCTTGTACGACTTGAAAATTACTGACACGGTTTATTTGATTGCGTAAATCAATTTTTGATAAACAAACATTTGAAGAGATATTTTGTTGATAAAAATTAAACAATTGGATCTTCAGATAACTTCAGATCAAAGAAATATTGAACACATGATTAATAATATACGTCAGAAGATAATTAACTTTGAAAAGTCATAGCGTATATGTTGGTAAAAATTTAAAGCAAAATATAGTCCATCAATAATCAATATGAATCAATTTTAGTCGCATTAATATCGTCAATACACTCTAAAATTGGATAAATAACAAAGTAGAACAAATTGACCGCACTAAATTTTATCGACAAATTTCAAAAGTATGACATTCGTCTTATCGACAACACCTAATGTGACATCCTCCATCCTTGTACCACTTGAAAATTATATTTTATAGAATTGTATCTCATAGGTTAAGGCATTCGTTCAAACGCAATAAAAATTGAAAACCTATATCACTCAAAGGCATTAAGGCCACACCACACAACAAAAATTCCTAGATGACTCAAAACTGACTATGGAAATTCGATTGTAGTACGTAGTACCTATAAAATTTTTTTCGAATGTACCTAAAAGCAAATTCCAACGAACGTGTTTATAGAATGCAAAAATATACCACATACATAAACATGTACATATACCATATATACACATGTCATATACAAAAACTCAAGAGAAATAAGTCGTAATAAATTTATTCAAATTTTTCCTACTGATCAAAGTTACATTTTTCTTCACCCAATCAATTCTCAACTGGTTCAAACTGTGCATTCGTGTGTAGAAGTATCTATTCACAAAAAAACACCATGCCTAAAATAAAGTAAATTACTTTAATATTAAAAACTAACTACCCTACGATTTTTGTTGTTTTTGTTGTTGCTTTATATTAAGAAATCTAATTTTAAAACAATAAACAAAAATTATGTTAAATATGAAAAGTAATAACTTTTTCCAAGGTGAAATTAATTTAATTAATATTAAATTAATCTGTAGTAAAAAACAGATCGTTTCCTTAAAAGTTCATAATATATAAATAAATTATTTAACTTATATATAAATATGTATATATACTACATATATATATATATATATATATATATAATATATATTAATAACATTAATTTTATCATTATAATAATTAGATACCCTTTTCAAGGAAGTTCGATTATGATTATATTATTAGGTATATATATATATATATATATATAAATATATATATATATATATATATATATATATAAATATATAGTATGTATATACATATTCATATGTATATTCAATAAAAAATCATCAGTCACTAGATCCAAAAAAATTCAAATTTTTTGTTTTTGTAAAACAAAACACGTTATCTCTTTTCATTTACAATATTGCTGTTCAGTGTAGATAATAATAATAATAATACATTATGTATTTACTTATATATTATGAACTAACACATTTTATTATGCCAGACGAGAATAATGAATTTGT